>KE159064.1:199021-222889 GCA_000411055.1 Leavenworthia alabamica | reverse complement strand
AGGAGACGGCGGAGGTGACGTTTCCGAATGTTTGGAATTTTTGCCACCTCCTTTAACCTGCGCACTTTTCACGAATTCTGATTTCTGCGGCGATGGACCGAAGCAAGTAGTGCTGGCGACGACGTCAAGCAACCGCCTAACGTGCGCCACGGCTGTTCCTTCATCGTAATCCTCTGCAATAACAAAAAAAATGACAACGGTCAAACAAATAGAGAAGAGTACGAAACTACGAGCGACGTCACACTTTAAGGTAAACGGCAGCGTTTAAAGTTCCGTTTGCTGTTACTGTAGACGCATCTAATTAATTAACGGCTTCGTATCGATGCGTGAGAGAATTTCACCTTCCGTTAACGTGAGAACACACGGTTTAAGCGCCGAAACATCCACCGTATCTTTTAACCGCAATCCTCTTACCTATAAAGATAAATTTTTAATCGTTTAACAAGTTACAAAAACGGGCTCCAAAGACAAAAACTAGACCTAACACAAAATTATTTTACTACAGACAACAGTCATTTTTTAAAGCCTACCCTTTATATGATCAGTTTGATTAAAGGAAAAAAAACTTATCCTGGTCAGATATATATGAAAAAGAAAGGAAAAATAAATGTCAGAGTAGCAAAAATCTAGGCACAACGACAATAGCATTTTTTCTTAGATGGACTTAAAAAGTCATTTTCCTTTACTTTTTGCTCACTTTATATTTATGACTCCTAAAGAAAATTCCACAATAAATATGAACCTATTTTGGGACCATATAACATTAACAAGTAACCAACACTAACGAGAAAAACAATTGGACACAGGGAATTATTTACCTCATGAGAGAGCGAATAATTGGTGACGTGACAAGTATCGAAGTTAACGGATAACAGCCGACGAACGTCTATGATCCTGTCCGTTGATATCCCCTGTTTCAAACATTCGTATTTCTCTATTAAATACACATTTGAACATTTTCTACACTAATATCGAACTTCATACAAGAAATCAAAAATGAATTACAGAACATGTGTTCTGACGACAAAATAAAAAGATATATTGAAAGGGAAACCGTATAGATGTTTTTTTTTTTAAATTTTATATCATGTAAATATTTCAACGTCTATATAACGTCTACGTAGTTTTATTGACCAAAAATTCGAAAAATAAATTGAAACCGATATTGTGTGTTACACACTGTTTTGTATTTATCTTCACGTTCAAATAATTATAAAATTCAAAAAAAATATAATTATAAGTCAAAACTGAAAATGATTTTTAATTTTTTTAAGAAACCAAAACAAGCCAATTAGTATAACGATCAATTTTATGGTGCCGTGTATTCTTACCTTATCTCAGAGAAAAAAAAACACCACCAGCCAAAAAATAAAAAAGAAATAAAATCGAATATGCACATTAAGAGTTTATAAATCAGAAACAAAATAAAATTTGAGTGAAAACGTTTCATGATTATGTTGTAAGTTATAATTATACAATATATGCTGAAACATTGTTTGCAATATATATTAGTTAATTGCATAACATTTTTTTACTAGAAAAACTACATGTATAAAACCGCTACCAAAAAAACAGTTATAAACACGCAATAAATATGAAAATTTACAAACCTTCAAAATAGCCTCAGTTTCATCGGGAAGGTTTACAATGACATCCACGATAACCGGAAGAACTGCATATAAACCGTAAACCATGATAATTATGATGTGATTAAGTTAGCAATCAACAACATGTCGTTTTTAATTGATTTTAAGTACCTTTCTCTTCTTTCTTCTTCTTCTCGCCTTTTGTCTTTCCACGGTTGTTCTTAGGAGCCATTTTCTTCAGTTTTTTTTTGTTCTTTTTCTTTTTATTGAATAAAATAAACAAAAGCTGAAAATAATTAAGTTTATTGGTTAGTTAAAACCCACAATACCACCATTGATAATATATGAATACAAATGTTCAATATATAAGTCGATAGCCACTCAAACCTCATGAAGAAACCATAAAATTAAAATAAAATACAAACTATATAATAAACAACCGAATACATAATAATTTTATCGAAAACAATATGGTTTGATAAGATAAAATTAAGATATATGTTTACACCAACCCAACAAAAAAATCAAAATATCGACAATTACCGAATAAGAGGAAGAGCAAAAGCTAGTTTATTGAGTTTCCAAGAGAATAATAAGATATAATGATAAAAGAGTTATAAGAGGGTTTAGTGGTTTGAAGAAAAGCTGAAACAGTAAGGTTTCATGGAGAGACGAAGAGAGAGTAAAAGTTGAGAGTGATAAGGAAGGAAGGGCGGAGATTCAATTGTCAGATGGCTAGAATGGCTTTTTATGGACGTTCATGGCATTTTACTGTAATTATCTTCTCGTTTCATGGGCTTTATCGTCTTTTCTGTCTTTACTTAATTTGTTTCTTCGGGAAGATTTCTTACCTTTAAGGGCTTCTAGGCCGTTAATGGGCCGTAACGGGAATGTCTTATTTCTAGGTTTTTTTATCATTACTTTTTGAATGTCCTTCTTTTTTTGGATTCAAATCACTAAGTCAAACCCTGGTTTGCAAATTACAATTGTTCTGATTGTTTATATGCAAAAAGATGAAATATTATTTTCATTATTGAGTTTTCACTTTTAGATGTTTTTGTTTATTTTTTGTCTGAATATTCTCAACACACTTTACTAATCTGATCATCTTTTCTCAATGATTTGACCATTTCCCAAATTGCCAACACAGATACACGAAAAGGCTATAAAACCACTAGCTTTAGATCCTTTTACCAGCTTTTTCTATATTTTTAACAACAAAATTCTCTAACAAAAAAAAAATCAAATAGATTTTTTATTACATAATCTTTTTATTTGTCATCGTTTTAATGATTTTGTCATTTCATATCGTGTATTATTTTATTTTTACGATAGTATCACTCTACATTACTATACTACTAATCTTAAATAAATAAAAATGATGGAAGAGTATATTAAGACTTTTTGATATTACAACCCAATCAACAAAATAATATTTGTTTTTCTCTTTGTTAATATATATATTTGGTTGCTGTTTTTTTGTTTAGGAGACAAATTATTGACGCATTTAATTAATAATCTCAGAAGATATTTACCATAACTATATATGTGTATTCTGCAAAGAAGGATTTTATACCCAAAATGTATAAATCTAAAGCCTAGAATTTAGTTTTTTTCAATAGGAAAAAGTAGGTTCCAGTAAATTAATGATACAATAGGAAGTTACATACACATCATGGGTATGATTAGCACTTACATTAGAGTAAACTATTTTTATAACGCAAATATATGAGAACCAAGGCTGTAAAATAAAATTATAAATTTAAAATGATAATCCCTTTTTATCAAAAACAAAGGTGATAATCCTTAAACTATCATGTTGTAGATATCATATTTTAAAAAAAAATATATTTTGTAAGCTAGGATGTGGTAAGTTAAAATACATTTTTGTACGATTAAAAGTACAGAGCATTTATAGAGAGTAAAGATTTTGAAGTAAGAAGAAAGCCCAGGCGTCTTTTGTCGTCCAGTAATGGCAATGGTCTGGTCACAAGTGGATACAAGAGACAAGAAGCTGGACCATTGCCTACATGATGGGTCCCACATCAAATGAGTGTTTGGACGAATCAGGACCACTCAATCTATTAATCCGACGCCAATCAGACGGTGCAAATTGGACCACGTAAAGCTGCCTCCGCCCATTATCATAATAATCCAGACATACCAAACGAGAGGGCCAAGTTGTTGATAAATTTTCGTAAATTCACTCTCTAAAATAACGTACTGTATTTATCTTTTCGCTCGTCCATTTTTTGTAAAATGTTATCGATACTGCTCGATATTTGGATATATTATATAATCGATACTGCATATTCTGTAATCGTCATGTGTTTAAAATAATATTATTATATGCTTTAGAATGAAACTAACTGATTAATAATTTGTCTGACCATAAAAGTGAACTTTATTTGTTTTAAAAATCAAGCCTATCATTATCTTATTATCTTAACCTATCATTCGTTTTATGAAAAGAAAGATTTAAACCAAGGCGAATGTGTCATATTTAATGTTTGGGCTTAAGGCCCATTATGTTGGTTGATAAACAAATTTATACATTTTTTGTTTGGAATTTTTACAATTTAGTACATAAATTTTACATAGCGCACTTTATTACAAAAACACAACATTTTTTATTTTTGTTAAAACCTGCAAGGTACAAAACATATGTAACGTGTGACACGTGTAAGAGATCTAATGGTCAGTTGTGTGATTAGCGGTGAAGTCAGGGTCGGTAGGTTTCTGAGGTAGCGAAGGAAGAGTGTAGCGAGGAGGAAGGTTGGAGATATTGTGCCTGAGATTGTGAAGCGCGTTTGAGGCGAAACGCGACACGTAAAGAGTGGTTCCAAGACTCAACGATGACGACGCGGCTGCAGCATCACGTTGACTAGCAAGCGCGTCTTGGAGACGCTCTTCTTCATCGCGTAATGACTTGGCTAACTTCCTTCTACAATATCTCCGCCACGCTGCTTGTATAAAAGATACACTCCATGTTCTCCATTGTACCGAATAAAACCTGTAGATCAAAATTAAGATCCGGATTAGTAGACACTCATATGAACGGACCGAACAGAACCAAAGAAGCTGATGGGAGAGACTTAAACCTGAAAGTGTGTTGGAGCTGCTTGCTATGGAGGCGTCTGAATTGTGAAGCGACAGATTTGAGATCCTCAGCTGTAAGAGCAAAGGCTTCTACTTCGGTGAGAGCTTGAACTGTTCTCGTAGAGATGGGCAAGTGAGACGAAGATTGAGGATCTAGTGCCCACGGGAGAAGATCTTCTCCACAGAAGTCACTTGCCTTAAGGTACACGGCATTGAAGAACCCAGATCTTCCTCCATTGGTGGTAGCACTTATAAGTCTTCCTCTCATCACAAACAACATTTCTGCAACAGGATCTCCTTCACGGATCACGTAACTGTTCTCTGTGTAGAGCACAGGTTTTAGCCTATCGCAAACGGCGTCAAGTAACTGTTCATCCATTATCTCAAACAAAGGAACCTACAAATAATAATCATATCGTTTGGATACTAAGATTCTTGGTTCATTTGATATTTAATAGAAGAAGAAAAGAGAGAGCTAGTGACATACTTTCTTGAGGAGATCGAGGCAAAGATGTCGTTTAATGTCTCTTCTGAGGTCTTTAGGTAGGTTACGAAGAAGTGTTTCTTCTTCGACACCTCTTGTCTCTTGCCATCTATATTGTTCATATCTTCTAATACGTTTCCTCAGGTCTTCCGGTAACATTCTATGAGACATCCATTGCTCTGCATCTCTCTTTCTCACCCTCATCTCCTCTTCTCGGACAGTTGTTGATTCCAAGTATTTCTGCAACAACAAATAGAAACTATATGAGCTTTTTATGAACGTCTTATACGTGTGATGCAAACAAGTCAAATAAATGAAGAGATTCTTTGAGGATTCCGTTCATGGAGTTACCTGCATATTGCCTATAAGTAGCGCAAATAAGACTAGTCCAGAAATGCAGATTGATACAGCAAAGATGATTTCACCAACGAATTTGCTTGTTTGGAGATTTTGTCCCAATGCACTGCAATAAAACAAAAAAAAAGCATCAGGTGAGAATTATGACTTTATTTAGTCGTCATCACTTTTCAGATAGAGATGTCATGGAACTAGAAACTGGACATAAGTCAGCACTGTTATACTAGAAAGTGTTCAAGAATGGTTTAATGTGTTTGCAAACCTTAGATTTCGAAGACCCCACCAAAAGCAGTAGAAGAATTTCTTCCAGAAATCATGTGTTTCAACAACCCCACTCTTTAGAGCGTCATTGAAGATTCCAAAGTTGAAGACCGTTGAGTTTGGTATCTCACCAGGGTCGATAAATGGGCAAGAAGTGGTTAGGAAATCGTTACTAGCATTATGATTAGTGTCACAATAGAGATCTTTTATATTACACTTTGGTATTCTCTTCTCGCATGCTTCTTGCCAGCATCTGTCTTCTCGTTCTACTGAGATTAAGTACCATAAAGCGCCAAATACCTGAATAAAGTAAGTTTAACGTATAAACTTGATCAGCCTTTAAAATGCATTTACATGTATAAACATGATTGACAACTTACATGACTAGCTAACATATAAAGAGAGAGGTTCCAAGCTGCTCCAGCCCATGCTGTTTCAGTAACAATGCCAGATGTTCTTGTCACTTGGGTGTAAAGGGGATACATACGAAGAATTCTGGGAACATATTGAGCAATTACGACATATTTAAGGTAGTCCTTTGTGAGCAAAGAGACTGGCTTGCTGACGTGTGGAATAACGGCTAAGACTACAATCTGTAAGATAAGAAACCAAGAGGATTCAAAGATATATGATTATTGACATTTTGAAAAAGCAATCAAGTAGTCATTTTACCTGTGGGAGAGGTAGAATAGAGAGTACATCAATGATAAAGTAAGATGAGATATACTTTAAGGCTATTGACTTAAAATCATCTACCAGTTCACCTCTTCCAAAAACTCGGGAAGAAGGAGCGATGTAAGCTGTCCTGAACTGAAACACAATGTGAATTATGTAAAAGGTATCAATGAGTGTACGAAGCAAACTCGCTGCTATCTCCAACTTTGAGTCCAAAGTAAGACAGTGTCTTGCTCTATCGACAATAGGAATGTAAAAAAACAGAGGATCAATCGCCAAAGCAACCACACAAGCGAAGAGAAATATTTTGTTCCAGTTTTGCAGAAACGAATCCTGTGGGTTTATGATGTTCTTCTTAGTAATACCATAATTTTCCTTGTGGACTTTCTGGTCTGGATCATTGCGTGAACGGAGACCTAATGGTTTCATAAATCCCAACCTTACATTCTTCAAAACTCTATCTAAAGAAGGATTAGTTTTTCTTTCATAACCAAACTCAGAGGTTAATGATTTCTCTGCTTCTTTAAACCTAAACAAAACCATCCAAAAAAAGAAAGAAAATTATTTGAAATTTATATATAGATAAAAATCATAAACCCTTTGAAGATTGATGCAACCAACCTCACATGATTATCATGTGTGAATGCCATCAGTCAAATCTTGAATAGTTCTATCGCTTATAATGTGAAGAATCCTACAAAATTAAATTATACGAATTTTTCTCCATGATTACGTACTGTAATAACCCAAAAAAAAAAAACAATTTAAAAAAGCAACTACACACACCTAACAGTCGTTTGTGTGTGTTTTTTAAAAATGTTTCTTAATGTTAAATTATAACATTGAATCAGTCAATTTCCACCTAAAGATGATTACCAAATCATTTAATTCCTAATCCCATTTCTTCTCAATAGTTATAAACCATACGAACATATAGCTACTGTTAATCGAATATAACAAAGCTAAGTTTCAAACCATCAATCAAATCAAATCTAAGAGTTATGAAGAGAAAATCCTAAGAAGATAGTTTACACAGATTTCTTCAAAGGATTTGTTTAAAAATTTCCGAGAAACAAATCAGATGAGTAGTAACGTAAACGTAAAAATTCTCATTACGTGTCTCTTAAAACTTACTTCGAACGAAGTAAATGACGGTGAAAGAGTAGGATAACTCCGATGAACTGAAATCGGAAGTTAGTCACCGGCGATTTCTTCTTATTCTTCAAGCTCGCTAGTGGTATCGTCGCAGAACAGAGAGACTTGTATCTGTGTATTCAAATGATGATTGTAGAGAATAATTCTACGACAAAAGAGAGGGAAAGGAGAATATATCCAATTTAATATTGAAAAGTAGTCACAAAAAAGCTAATAATTCAAATGGAGAATACTTGGTCAAAGTCAGAGGGGAAAATAATAAACAAGTTGCCAATTGGAAACATTTGGCCCATTAGGACTATTAAGCCCATTAGGACTATTAAGCCCATTAGAACTATTAAGCCCATTTTAATACATGAGCCGAAATATAACCCAACCAACCGCCTCTTTGACTCTTTAGTCTTTATATTATTTGTGTTGCTGTCTTTAATCGTTAAACACGAACATATTTCGTCGTTCTCTTTCCCGTCGAAGTTCACCGGCGACGATTTCTTATATATTTTAAGGTATCATCATATGCGTCCTTGTATTGTATCCTTAATTTCTATATCTGCTCACTCTTGTTTTTTCGTTAGTGGAGTAGTTATCGAGCCCTCCCCTCCAATTTCAGTTAAGGAGTTTCTAGGGTTTTGGATTGATTATTTCGTGAGATTTGGTATTAGAATTTCTCCTTGGATGTCTAATGTTTAACGAAGAAGATCTCTAACCTGGAGAAAAATTGATAATTTGTTTAAATCAATAAGATAATTTCAAAGTTGTGGACTTGTGGGCTTCACTTTTGCAGGAAAACACTAAGCATCAAATTTCAAGTGGGTGGTTGTTTGCTTACATAATCCTATCAAACAATGTCAGATTCTGGTGAACCTAAACCGTCTCAGCAAGAAGAATCTCAACCTTCTGGGCAAGAAGAATCTCAACCTTCTGGGCAAGAGTCTCAGTCTCAAAATGGTTACATACACTCTCCTCTCTCTTAATTTTAGACCTTTTTTTTTCTTGTTCTTCGATGTTAGATAGAAATTAGTTATTTAGACTAAGCAATTTTGTTGTTGTTGTTCTGTTCTGTTTTAGTTTGCACTTTCTTCAAGAAGCCTAAAGCTAAAAACATAAGGAAAAGGAAGGTTGATGCAGATGAAGAAGATGGAGATTCCAAAAGCGAAAGCTCTATATTAGAAAATCTAAAGAAAGTTTCAAAACCCAGCGGCAAGTTATGCTTTTCATCTGGACCATCTAGGAGCTCTGCTACTACAAGTGAAGCTTCTGAGAAACCCATCTTTCACTATGAGTCATCCAAGGAAATCCAGGTTCAAAATGACAGTAGAGCGACAGCAACACTGGAAACTGAAACCGACTTCAATCAAGATGCTCGAGCTATCCGTGAAAGAGTTCTTAAACGAGCAGATGAAGCATTGAAAGGGAATAAGAAAAAGGCTTCAGATGAGAAGCTGTATACTGGAATTCATGGATATACAGATCACAAAGCTGGGTTTAGAAGAGAACAGACAATCTCAAGCGAAAAAGCTGGAGGCTCACACGGACCGTTAAGAGCTTCTGCTCACATCAGAGTATCAGCTAGATTCGATTACCAGCCAGATATATGCAAGGATTACAAAGAAACTGGATATTGTGGATATGGAGACTCTTGTAAGTTCTTGCATGACCGTGGGGATTACAAACCAGGATGGCAAATAGAGAAAGAGTGGGAAGAAGCAGAGAAAATTAGGAAGAGAAACAAAGCTATGGGAGTTGAGGATGAGGATGAGGATGATGACAATAGTGATGAAGATGAAGATGCATTGCCCTTTGCTTGCTTCATTTGCAGAGAGCCTTTCGTTGATCCAGTAGTCACCAAATGCAAGCATTACTTCTGTGAGCATTGTGCTTTAAAGGTATGATAAATGAAATTCACATTTTTTATTCTGTTTTTGCTTGGTGAATCATCGTTGGAAACTAAAAGTTTTGCTTATGTAATGATGCAGCATCACACGAAGAACAAGAAGTGCTATGTGTGTAACCAACCAACAATGGGGATATTCAATGCAGCACAAGAGATCAAGAAGAGAATGGCTGAAGAACGTAGTAAATCTCAAGGATCATAGAGTTGTCAAAAACTATTCTTGCTTATTAGTTTCCTTATTTCTCATCAGCTGTAAGCTTGACCAGAGTTTTTTTTGTTTACTACTCATTAACAGTAAGTTAGTAACCTATATTGTGATGGTCTTCCCCCAATGCTCATCTAAATTTTTTTACCTTTTTTTGTCAATGGTTGAACATCTATTTTTTAACTTACAATAACCTGATGACGTTGACGTTGGTCGGGTCGGTCCGTTTTGGAGAAATTAGTGTCCTCTCACCATCACTGCCATCGGCATATTAACGGACGGCACTCATGACTTCTTGTGACGGAGAGAATTGTATCTTCTGATCCTTAATTATATACATGTCTTTCTACATTAATTCATTATCGTGTCTCTTTTAGGTCTTTTAGTTGCTGAAACAGATATCTCAGGACTTGGGAGTGGTATGCTTCTTTGGATATGGTCAAATCTATCTCCGGCTAATTTAATGTTCATATCTGCTCTTCTCGGAGACTCTTGACATGCTAAGTGAGCCAGATACAACATTGTTGGGCATGATAAAATAAGCAACAATAACATTGTAAACTAAATAAAGAGATGAAATAGTTAGAACAACATGATAAAATAAAAAAAAATAGAAAGAATACAGAATATGATGATAATTATGATACAAAAATCGATGGAACCAAGTCAAAAGTCGATGCCAAGGCGGCGGATCTCAGAACGGAAGACGGGACTGGAAGAGAGAGTACGATGAGCTAAACTACGAATGTCTTCTCTTGAACATTCCTTTGATATTCTCACTAGCTCCCATAATGCTCCTCCGCTTATCATCTCCTTTGCATTCACCTCTGTCCCACACCAAATAAACCATCATTCAACATGAACCACTAAATAATGACATTACTGATCGCAATAACTAACCATGTTGGGCCAAATGGCATAACGCAAGCTCTATGTGGCGCCTGATTGGCGCAGCTTCATCATTAGCATGTTGTACAATCCACGGAAGAGCTCCATCTTCTATTAGTAGTGATCTCCCACTTTTCGCACCTTCATACACTCTTCACATTTACCCCAGAACATAAAAAAAACAACATATTTAAACACTGGCAGAGCGCTTTTTACCTTGAGTGGTTGCTCGGGACTCGCACTTTGCAAAGTTTGCAATTCCGCGAGCCACCTGAGCAAGAACATCAGGATGCCCGCATCTAACCATTCCTAACAACGCTTTTATTCCACCATCAGACCACAGCCTTGCTTGAAGTTTGTCTGCCAAACCAAACAAGAATCAAAGGAAAAACCTATCGGCTTCTTATTCAAAAGAAAATGATGTTGGGGACGTTGTTTTACGTACCGTTGCCACAGAGATTAGCAATAGCTCCAGCAACCATGCGTAAAGTCTGTGGATCCTCTGCATCTGTAGCTGTTAGAGATAGCAAGCTGATTCCACCTTGGTCCACTATCAGTTGTTGACTCACTTCTGTTACCCCAAAGACAAAAACTAGAACACATGAGCACAAACTAACCAACCTAGTCGTCTTCTGCTTCCACAGTCTAACTACCAATTACTAATCAGTATCAGTGAAACAGTACCGTTCATTGCGAGATTGGCAATCGCACCAGCGGCAACTCTTCGCACAGTTTCATCTTCGTAGCTTCTGAGAAGCATTAGCAACGATGTCAGCCCTCCAGCTTCAACGATCTTATCTTGGTTTGCCTCTGCTTATCAAACCAAAAGAAAAAAATAGGAAAACCGTAAGAACCTTTAAGGAAAAAAATGGTTGAAACTCAAAGATAATGTATTTAAGTCTGTTAGTGAGCAAAAGTAACCTTCAGCTGCAAGATTAGCCACAACCTTCACAGCATGAATTCTAATGTTTGCATCATCAGACTCAAGCAATTGCAAGATCTTTTGAAGTCCCACTGTTTCAAAGAGGATACAAAGTTATAAAAGCCACAAAGGCAGTTGTACACACTCCGGTATAAATATTTTAGAAGAAATTTCCATTACCTTGCTCACATAGTGTAGCAAACGGTGCCTTCTGTCCATTTACAGATTCTCTAGCTTGGGAATGCCGTGTTGGTAATGAGTCCATACCAGAGGAGTATGAATTCCCTGGGGCACCTCTGTCCAAGCATCTTCTCATCTGGAAGAATAAGATTCAACTGTTAGATAACAAATTCATGAGACTCAAGGTTGGACAAAAATTATTACCAAGAAACAGTGTTTATTAAGTACAGAAGCAGGTTAATAGGTGATATGTGAACATGTTCCTCATATTCACAATAGCTAGATCAACAAAACTCTTACCGTACTATTCTTCAAGTGTTACAAATTACTTTCAAAAAGTGCAAACAATGGAAACTACTCTTTTATCTGACATACGAAAGGAGAGACCTTAACACACTCTGAATTCGTTTGTACCTGGTCAGCTTCGAAAGTAAGCTGCACAAGTTGACTTCTTAAAATGGTGACCTCTTCTTCAAGTTTCTTTTTCTGAAGAGCCTCATCCTCCAGCAGTTTTTGTAGTCTTGATATTCCAGCATCTTCGCCTTCCTAAACACCAGAGAGCTTGGTTAAATATCATCTAAGATGTCAAGTTATTGAGAGGGAGTAAGGTAGAGAGAGCAGAGAGAAGTTGAAGACTGGGTACCCCTGATCTTGTCTTAACTGTTGACTGGCTTTTTACTTTGTTCATTTCATCTTCAGCTGCCTTCCTTAACTTCATTTCATTCTCAAGTGATTCTTTTAGCCTAGTGAGTTCACTAGCGGCAACAACACCATTGACCTGCAAAGTATTATTTAGTGGTTAAAGATTTGCACACTCCCATCACTTGAAAAAAAAAGAGTTATGTGGGCAACATACCTCTCCGTTGCGTTTACCATTCTCATAGTTCCGCTGGTTTGATATCAGCTTTTCTTCAAGATTTTTGACTGATTCCATATACTCCATTTGACACTTTAGTTTTTCCTTCTGTAAACAGAAGATTAAAAGTTTTTTACCTGATTTCAAAAGTTGCTGAAACAAAAGACGAATACAAAACCATTTTTCTGATTTCTAATTTTGTTATTCTTCTGGGTACATCCCAAGGAATGCCTAATTGGATTTAGCATGAACTAACCTCTAAGGCCTCTGCAAAGTTCTTTTCGACTTCTGCTATATGATTTTGTGCTTGTCGATTTATTCTCTCCACATCATCATCAAATGCTTTCAGCTGCCTTTCATTTTCAGCAATTACCTTATCTAGTTGGGCCTCAAGTTTCTTGGATAAACTCTTGTAATCAAATTCTTCCTTTATCTTTAACATATTCTCTACCTTCATTGCCTGCCCAAGATTTAAAATACTTACGGATTTGAAATGTCTCAATAGACTTCTACATTACGGTTGGGTAAAGTTAGTGAAAACCCACCCTTTGACCAAATAATATAGTACTTGTTGTCTCTCCTCTGTGACGCGGAGATGGACCAATGGTCACAATTAGGGATGTTCTTGCTGTGCCTGAAATGCAAACAACATATATGTGTGAATGATAATACAGAAATTCACAATTCAAGACACCAGGACTTATCATATGAGCAAGAATTGTATAAGAAGATAACTAACCACCAAATGAATCTCTCAACAAGCGAGTAAGTTTCGAATCACGAAGTGGAACATGAGGGCTATTCTCAGCTATTGCATTTATGCATTTCCCTAACGCACTAAGTGAAAGATTAATGGATTTAGCTTCCTCCAGCATGTGCCCTTCGCTGCCTGTGTTGCAAGTAAGAAAGTGAAAATGAGCACTGCCATAAGGTGAAATCTTACAAAGCATCATAGGATCAAAGGGAAGTTGTTAGTAAGAAATTCTCATATACAGTCTTTTATGAAGGCGAAACAAAGAAAAGAGAAAATCTGATTTGTACAAGAGCTTTGATAATTAAGATTTATACCAGACTTGTGAACACGCTCAGAACCAGCAAGATCTACTAAAACTAGCTTGCTTCTCCTAACCAGTGGCCTTGATGGTCTGACAAAGTGAGAGGAGTGCTCCATTTCATTTGAGACTGAATCCTCGTTTTCCACAACCGACCTCTTGACATGTACCTGAACTATTGATCATGCATCAACTCAAAATAACAATATGTATGGACAAAAAGGTTGTATCTAACGCCTAAGAAGTTTTACAGATAGTTCAGAAGGCCAAACTGAGGTGAATTACCATAAGAATTGCATGACTTCGAGAAGATTCAGTATTCAATTTTGTATTGGCTGCAACTCTATGTGTTTCTCCAAGCTGAAGTAGCTCAAGGAAATTTTGCTGGTTCCTGATCTCTACATGGGTCGCCCCTGGCAAGGAGACATCCCCAGTTTTGGGGTCTTCGACAATGGCTATATTGTCATTGGTTGGGTCTAGGAGATCTTGGATGGTCTCCATATAAAGCTGGAGAAAAGTTTCAAAAGAATAAAGCAAAAGGAATCAGAATGAGCAAAAGAATGCAAAGCAGTTACTGAAGAATCAATAAATAGTTTAGAATCAAAAGCTACCTGTAAATATGAGACAGAGACAGAGTCAGTCTCTAGAGAAGTGCCTCCAATGATATCTTCCATTGATCGAACCATGATACCACGAGCAGCAGTATCTTCATCTCCTAATCTTCCAAGGGTAAAAGTCTTTCCGGTACCCGTCTGACCATAAGCCATCACAGTTCCATTGTAACCCTCAAGAACACTCTACAGAGGAAAAGTAAGACACTGTGAAGATAAACAAATTACCCTTAAGGGAGCAAAAGAAGCATCCAAGAAGAATAGTGAAGGGAGAAATATTTTGATGAAGGAGAGAAACGAAAAGAAAAATATAGACACCTCAACAACAGGCTTGGCAACCACTTCGTAGACTCTCTTCTGTGAAGCAGCTTCAGTAAGAACCTCATCAAACTCGTAGGTCTCTGTATCCCAATTGTTTTTCCTCAGTTTCAACCTTTTAAGCTAACATACGCAAGAAAAAGAGGATTAAAACAATTGAGTGATAAAGATTAAAGCCCTCAGTCAGATAATATTGGAAATGGAGACAAACCTCAGGTTGCAACTCAACACAATCAGCAAAATCAGCATCTGCCACCAACTCATCTGTATTTCGAGGTCGTAATCTTACAGCAACTCGAACTCTCCCAGGCACTATAAAAAGGAAAAGATAAGCACAGTTATACCATTTGGAAAACTTAAAAATCCTCTCCTACAAAGAGATTAAACAGAGTTGCTTCACTAACACAAAGCTACCCCGACATTGAATCGATAGTTGATTTTCAAATCACATATCAGTAGAGTATGAAAAAGTAATAATAACGGACCTCCATTGTCTGCGGCGGAAGCTCCACCGAGGGAAGCAGAGGAGTTCCGGCGGGGAGCTGGTGCCGATGAAGGAATCTTCGATTTGAAAGAAGACGATCTGAGATTGGAGGAATTAGCTCCAGAGATCGGTCTCATGGATCCTCTAACCGTACCATTTCTGGAAGACGCCATTAGTCTTTTCTTTCTTCCAGAGTCGAGACGGCGGTTTTTGCAAACACAATAATTTTTTTTCAAAAGATGAAGAGAATAGAAGAAGAAGACCACGAGCAGTGGTTTTGGTGTGTTTCTTCAATTTTTGGGGTTTTTTTATTTTCTTTTTACAACAGTGATAATGGAGGAAAAGGGCCCACACGCGTTTGTAAAAATAAAACTATTTGAATGAAGACAGAAAAGACAGTCGTTGTGTTAAGTAGGTCCCAGTTTTTCAAAAGAGTACATTTTTACCCTTACCAGGTTTGTGCTGAATGGTTCACTACAGTTAGTGGGCCGTACGTTCTCGCTTTAATTGCGCCGAACGGGTAGCCTTGGTGACCTGCCTATATTATCCTGGAAGAGATCCGTTTCTATTGGATCCAGGTCGGGGTTCCCTTAGCCCATTTATATGACTTGGTAGGCCTCGATAAATTTGTTGGCCCACGCAGAATCTAGAGTTTGAAACTCCAGCAATGGATTTTTATTCTATTCGAAATCTTGATGTCGACAATGCTGGTGAGATTGCGTAAAAAGTCAACAGACATATACAAAGACAGCAAACGATTATACAAAAACCCATTCCAAAGGATAATGATTGGTAAATCTAGCACAAACTTTTAAGTATGTGAATCAGTGATTTTACTTCAGTTTTTCCAAGTGTGTATGTCAAACAAATAAAAAAGACAACAATAGATCAGGCTTTGTTAGGTTCTGCCACATTTGACTTAACCAGCTAGTGGATTGGCGTGGATCGTCACACGGTTAAGCCTTATCTCAGCAAGCGGCCTATCTCCTGGTCCTGTTTGAGTCTGCAGAGCCCACAATCACATCATTCAAAACCATTAGTTGAGTTTTGTATAACAATTTCAGGTCAGAAATCCTATTCCAGGTTTCAGTTCACCAAGAACTCAGAACCATTCTTCTTTAAAACTCGATTTCAGGCTAACCTTGCAACAGTTAATGAAATCCATAAGAATTATGGGGGGAAAAGGTTGGCGTACCTTTTCCATAATGTCAAGCACTTCAAAGCCGTGAATGACTTTGCCAAAGATGGTGTACAGTCCATTGAGATGTGGTTGTTTTGCGTATGTTATGAAGAACTGGCTTCCATTTGTGTTTGGGCCACTGTTTGCCATTGAGAGCATCCCTCTTGCATTGTGCTGCATAAGAGATAAATTATCAAGAACGGAACAGGTGGTCATCGGCAATAGACTCATATCTGTCTAGTTGCAAGAAAGTAAATAGTTCCCAAGTGGCCTGCACTAGCACAGTTATGAGTACGGCAGAAACACATGAACACTTACAGTCAAAAGGAATATATCAGAGGCTAGTATACTTTAAATGGGGTTGGTAGTTACCTCATAGGTTTATAAGTGTAACAGTTTTCTGAGCTAAAAGAATCCAATATTACATATGGCTACTAACATAGATCATCAAGACACTGAGAAAGAGATATCAACAAGCCAACGACACCAGTAGGCTACATTTATGATGCCTTTACAAAAGATGAATAAGTGACAGGACAAACTGAGAGTACCTTAAGGGAGTCTCGGATCTCATCATTGAATTTCTTGCCCCAGATACTAGTTCCTCCTTTCCCAGTCCCTTTTGGGTCTCCTCCTTGAATCATGAACCCTTTGATATTTCTATGAAATATAGTGCCATCGTAGTAGCCACTAGCACATAGAGCCAGAAAGTTCTGCACAAAAATCAAAATCAAAATCAAAGCTAAAGTTCAAAATTACTTGACACAGAGCAACACCCAATGCACACTCACACAACCCTAATTGCGCCAAACATAAGATGGATCAACTCAACTGACTGATTTTGTAAACAAGACACACAAATTCAGTAGTCCAATAGAAAGCGAGAAACATAAAGGTGGGAGAAGAAATAACCTCAGCACTCTTTGGAACCTCGTCACAGAAGATCTCGCACTTAATATCACCCAGATTCGTGTGCAAAGTTACTGACTGTAACCACAAGACGAGAACAATAAGAAAAAGAAAAAAACAGGAAACTCGAAATTATAGCCGAAACAAAACAAAAAGGAGGGATCAACGTCTCACCATTGATGCCGAATTCCAAGGAAACTACTAGAGTCTTTCCAATTCCTCCCCTTTTTATTTTGCTTTTGGCGCTTCTTGTTCGTTCGGGATTTTTCTGCCGTCGCCGCTTTGTAATATTGGGCCTCATATGGGCCACATTAATAAGTTTTGGCCCATATAGATATAACAAAAACAGGGGTTGTTTTGTCTCAGTCAGTAGTAAGCTTTCAAAATTAAAAAGATCACTGTATAAATTATAATGAGACAGTTCCAAATCTTTTATAAAAATTAAATAATAATGAGATATAGTCAATGGTCGGAGGAGGAGAGTGCTAAGTGAAGGGCATGCTCTGCTTCCTTCAAAAACAGTCTTGCGAGTTGCTTCTGTCCTCTACGGTACACTACACTTGACCATTTGTTTCTGCTCATCCTTCTACCATCCAAGTCCCTATCACACCACATATTTAAAAAATTTATTTTATCCAGATATAAACATGTACAGTGTAGCACCTCTTACCTCGGCTCTTCATGGTTTTCAAAGATGCATGCCTCATCAAGGAGCCTAGTATCTTTTTCTTCAGTGCCAAAATTCTCTTCCAACTTCATCATCCTGTCAGCACAAAATGCATTGGGGTCTTCTGATTCCACAGACTAAAACATGTTAATTAGCTCTTCAGAACAAAATCAATTGCTTACATTGCATTAAGGAGATCCACTAGTAACTGCAAAGCTCCAGAATCCCCACATGCTTCCCATACCGCCATCCTCACCTCAGTTTCAGAAGGTTGTTCATCTGGTCTTGACTCTACAAGCTTTCAGGAAAATAATACTTCTGTGTCAATATCGAGTGTAAGACAAACTGTGAATATACCTGATTGCGCCTTCGTTTCCCAACTCACTACTTTCAGTAATGGATCTTTCTTGTATGTATGTTTAAGTTAAAAGGATGAAATAAGAAGAAAAAGGGTGATCATACCTCTTCAAGCATAGCTGAGACCTTATATATCTCTTCTTCTTGCATGGCAATGGTCCTTAAGCCAGTCATAAAATCTTCTGGGAAGACTAGTTTGTTCATATATGAGGGCATCTTACGCTTCCCAGACCAACTGAAATTACAGGATTTGTTTGTTTCTTTCTCATCACTTTCTCTAGTTTTTGATGTGGTTTGCGGGAAAAACCCATGATTTAGGACTGATTTGGGCAGAAGGCACCGGAGTTGAGCTTTCTGCAACCAGATTTTCAGAGTTCGATAGTTACATATTAAATACAAAAATGCTGAGAGAGGGGAGGGGAGGTGGAGGAATCTCAAAACTTGGGTAAGATAGTGCGAACACTTTTACTGCTAACCTGAGCTTCAAGAAGCTGCCCCTTGGAATCAGAAAATGGGATACTTGAAATCGCCTCAACAGGGTAATGTACCTGGATAAGTCCAGTGTTATTCCTAACAATAGACGTGAGAACAAAATTGACAAGCACTTTATTGGTATTTTGTAAGTTATGTTTCATGTCACCATCCTCAAGATTCATAATACATCTCTGGTTGAAAAGTAGGTTGAAAAGTAAGGAACACCCAAAAGTGGAAGCGAATTTATTACCATGAGATAGTCATCTGGATTGTTCTCTATCACAAATCCATACAGGTAAAGAAGCTCCTGCATACATCAAGAAGGCACATCACTCAAACAAAGGACTAGAACCTATATTGTTTACAAGATATTCAAGCAAACAAAACAAAACCTATGACTGGTTAACGAAAAGGATCACTATATTTAATTTCCATTGAAGCTACCAGGAACTGCAAAATACCTTACCTCATTTCCTTTGTTACCATAACTGATCGAGATCTCCTTGTTTAGAATAGGACGTTGAGCAACTGTTCAATTTACAGAACTGTGTAAAACAAACTCCACATACAGACCAAACAAAAGAGAGGAAAAAATAAAGTTCCATATAATATTGGCCAACCGGAGAGAAGGTACATGGAGAAAGGAACCCTCGATATTGATCCTGTCCCATCAACTTCCCAAGTCGCCACAGGCTTTAGATCTATACTGCCATAGTACATTATATCACATTACGGGGGTATACTCAAAAACTACATCAACACTAAGGAATCGAGTGAAACCAAAAATAGTCTCTTTTTATTTTATTTTTTAAATAACTGGCATACCATGGTTGCAAAAGTCAATGCCGGGAACAAGCCCCTCAACCCACACAGTATCTCCAGATCCTACAGATGTCACACCAGGGACCTGAGCCTGAATATCTACCCCACAGGAAGTAAAGAAACTCATGACGTTTTAGTTAACAGGTTAGAAGGATAAAAAAACTACATTTCACATAGAATTCAGCAAACTGACATGAACGACTTGCCTTTTTCCTCCTTCGAACTAACTGGAACCGTTTCTGGTGTATGACTTGTTGATGAACCTTCCCCGACATCTTCCTGGCTTTGTGGAAACACGAAAGAATGTGGAAGAGGAATGTTCAGGGCACGACTCCAGAATACAGAATTTGCCCTGGCATAATGGTAAAGGCTCAAGATCACTCAGCAGCCTTTTACAACACGAAAAAAGCTCTGATTCTACTAACAAAAAACAACACCAGTTACACGACTCTAGCCAACATACCAAAGGAAGTGTTCAAAGGAGACCTCGCTGCAGGAAATGGCAAAGGAAAATATGATTGGCTCCCCGTCAATGAACAATAAATTTTGTTTAAAGTTGTGAAAAATATGTTAGGTTTGTTAACCTCTCGGAATCGCCATCAGAGATAAGAAGCTTTCTCACCAGGACCTCCACCTTCTCATAATAAAGCGACATCAACTTCTTCTTCTGAAAAAGTAGTACATGAAACGATGAATTATTGGTTTAATCAATGGAAGGAGAAAATGTAGCTGCTAATTTTTCTCTGGAGCATATCATAAACAACAACATACTGGAATAGATGTTGAAGATTTTACCTGTAACACGGTTGCATGATACAAGTTTGTCCCTTTCAGCTCAAAGATATCATCGTCGGAAAACCAGAGAGGATTGCCAAATCGAGTGGGAAGCATATCAATATACCTATCATATCATGTCTAGAAATATGAATCTCGCTTAACCTTACGCTTAATTATCAGTGAACTAAAGTAAATATCTGCAAAAGAGGTACAAACTTACGGCTTCCAAGATGAATTTTTACGAAGACGCTCCAAAGTAAGGAATAAAATCATAAGAAACCGGTCATCAACTTCACCTTGATGGAACATTTTCTGACACTCTGGACCCAGGAGAGGGTCCTGAAGAACTCTCATAGGGGTAATGGCCAAATGAAGCGGAACAACAAGCAAAACATCTGAAATTTTCCAAAGCTCAATGTGTATATGATATTACAGAGGGGGTTTCTTAGAGAGATAGATACATAACAGAGGTGATTAAGTCAATGATCACTATGATATAAGTATATGAAATGTCAATTACCATCAGAAGGTGCAGTGGAGGTGGAGGCGAATAAGCCAAATCCTTTTCGGGAGTCAGAATAATTGATGTTGCAGCCTCTTAATTCAGCTCCATTCACCTGAACGAACACACAAATGACAACGACGTGCTTAAGAGCAAAA
Organism: Leavenworthia alabamica; assembly: GCA_000411055.1. Taxonomy (NCBI): domain Eukaryota; kingdom Viridiplantae; phylum Streptophyta; class Magnoliopsida; order Brassicales; family Brassicaceae; genus Leavenworthia; species Leavenworthia alabamica. The sequence goes on along the minus strand of KE159064.1, from coordinate 202,016 downwards.
ATTAGGACTGAGAATAAGTTAATCAGCTTAAACAGAGGAGGGGGATCTTACATGAAGCCAGGATATAAATCTTTCCAGTTTCGCTTCTTCTTCTCGAATCGCCATATCCTCCGGCGAATATCAAAACGTCGGAAACGGGTTTAAGGCGGAATAGTCAAACTTTTTTCTTTACAAAACAAACCGAATAAAAACCAATTTACATAAATAGCAGAAATTAAAAATAGTAACCAAAAATCAAACCAGACTTTTGCGCTGTACCAAAATGAACAAATTAAACCGGGCATCAAATTTTGCATATCTCTCTACAAAGTCACAAGTTAGGAGGTTCCCAAAAAGCTGTTAAGATTTTGTGGGAGAGAAGAGAAGCAATAACAATGGCGGCGGAGGCAACAGTACAGAACATTTTGGACCAGGAATCTCTAAAATGGGTATTCGTGGGAGGAAAAGGAGGCGTGGGAAAGACGACGTGCAGTTCAATTCTGTCAATATGTCTAGCCAGTGTTCGATCCTCCGTTCTCATTATCTCCACCGACCCTGCTCACAATCTTAGTGATGCGTTTCAGCAGCGATTCACTAAATCGCCCACTTTGGTTCAAGGTTTCTCTAATCTCTTTGCCATGGTAAAAGCTTTCTCCTCCCTTTTCCTTTTTCTTCTAGATCGTGGGTGAGATTTTTAGAGGGAATTTGATCTCATCTAGAATTAGGGCTCTCTGGATCAAATCTCAATCTGCGTGTGCTCGATCTAGTTTGATGTGGAAGTCAATTTCGATTTTTCATATTTGCCCTCTCCTCTGATTTTGGGGATTAGCTTTGGAATTTACGCATACGATGAGCTTGGAGGCCAATTTTTGTGTTATATTCATATATACAATACTTTAAGCAAATGCTTCTTTGAACACGGTCCACACTCCACACTCCTCATACTGGATCTTGTTTGCTTCTCTCAGGAGGTGGATCCAACCGTTGAAACTGATGACTTGGCTGGTCCTGAAGGCATGGATAGTTTATTCTCTGATTTGGCTAATGCCATTCCTGGAATCGATGAGGCTATGAGTTTTGCGGAGATGTTGAAGTAACTCTAATTTCACTCCCACCCATTAACGATGATGTATTCTCACTCTCATATTTTTGACATGTTTGTGTTAACTGTTACCTTAGGTTGGTGCAAACAATGGATTATGCAACTATTGTGTTTGACACAGCTCCTACTGGACATACTCTCCGCCTGTTACAGTTTCCTGCCACATTAGAAAAGGGACTTTCCAAGTTGATGTCATTGAAGAGTAGATTTGGTGGCTTGATGAATCAGGCATGTCTATATGCTTCTGAAACTCACTATCCTTGACAATTTATTATTGCTCTCTGGGGGTTTTTTTTTTGTTGGCTTGTTTTTCACATAATTTGTTGGTATTTTGCAGATGAGTCGTATGTTTGGCGTAGAGGACGAGTTTGGGGAGGATGCCCTGTTGGGAAGACTTGAGGGCTTGAAAGATGTGATTGAACAAGTAAATCGGCAATTCAAAGACCCGGTAACGTTTTATCAACAGTTTATATTTCTGTACATCATTTATTTGAATTTGGAGTTACCTTCCATATGCATGTCATTGCTCTCTAGGATAGGTTTTGAAAACATTCTGATACATATTTTTGAGATAAGAAGTTGAACATTTGGCTCCAATACGTAGGATATGACAACGTTCGTTTGTGTCTGCATCCCCGAGTTCTTATCTCTCTATGAAACAGAGAGACTTGTTCAGGAACTCGCCAAGTTTGAGATCGACACGCATAACATTATCATCAACCAAGTACTATACGACGATGAAGGTGCCTTTTTCATTTTTACAGTTTTGTCTATCTTGCCATTTCAGACATGTTTTACATGCAAATTCCATGGTTATTTGCAATTGTCTCTTCACTAGATGTGGAATCCAAGTTGCTGAAAGCAAGGATGAGGATGCAACAGAAGTATCTTGATCAGTTTTATATGCTATACGATGACTTCAATATCACAAAACTTCCACTGCTTCCGGAAGAGGTAAGAACACATGACATAAATTAGAGATGAGAAGGAAGAGAGAATCAAATCTGTCTGAAATCAAAGACTTAGTTTAACTTTAACCTCAATCACAGGTGACAGGGGTTGAAGCTTTAAAGGCATTTTCACATAAGTTTTTGACGCCATACCATCCTACCACGAGCAGAAGCAATGTCGAAGAGCTGGAACGGAAAGTACACACATTGCGTTTGCAGTTGAAAACAGCTGAAGAAGAACTTGAACGTGTCAAGAGTGGGTAGAGACAAGGCTTTGTTCTTCTCTTTAAGCGTAAGTTTGTTTCCCCACCAGATTCTCAGCACTCACTTGCTTTCTACTTGGTGTCTTCTGGATCTGGTTTTCTTGTTGTTTGTGTTTTGAACAATTTATGTAGGTGGAAATTAAAACTGAGTCTTTCTCAATAGTTGTTCTTCATCTGCCAAAAAAAAAACTCTCTATAGGACAGGAATCAGGATCTTTTATTGTTATATGCATTGGATTTATTTTTCAGTTGTAATAATCAATGATACATATTATATAAACGATGCATACAGACTCTACAAATTAAATTCTTTTATTTGACAGTAAGTCATTTTCGTATATATTGTAGTTTGATTCAGAACCTAAAAGTACCATAAATGAACCCGGTCGCATGTTTTGCTTTATGCCACGTGTACACCTCTGTTTGATCCAATCCAATAGATAATTTGATTTATAAATCATACAAATTAAGATAATCATTACATGATTTATGTGTCTTTAGTCTAATAAAAAACGAAGTTTACTTAAACGTCACCGCGATTGGACTTCTGACCTTGTACTTGTCACATATCCAAACCAAAGCTCCAAAGGAAGAAGATGAATTTGTCCAAGCATCTGCAACAAACGTCGCAGTATAACTCAACCTCTCTCGCACCTTGTGGAATATGAGAACCTTGGGTTCTACTCTCACCTTTACACCTT
>KE159064.1:183090-198567 GCA_000411055.1 Leavenworthia alabamica | reverse complement strand
CCATAAAAGGTTCCTCTGAATCGAATAGAAGCGACGGTACCGGTAGCGTTTGCTGCACCACCGCCGCCGGCAATATATTTCAGTAAGATTTGACCGTCGGAAAATCCAATTGAAACCGCAGGTAAAACGTGAGGATCAGCAAGAAGCTCCTCTCCTTCCGTCTCTCTGTTAACCAAAAACATCGCTGCTCCGCCGATCCGTTTCACCTCTTCACCCTTGGCCGTTCTGCCACCGACACCTCTTAAGCAAATGACGATTTTACCCTGGGCGAGCTCTCTGCTGAGTGAGTCCCGAACACAGAACTCGGCTCCGCTTCCTCTTCCAGCTGTTCTATTAAACGCTAAAGACAGATTCTCTAAGCTTTTCCCTTTATACAAGGAAGATCCAACAAACCTTTTACCGGTCCCGATCCGGACAATCGCCGGAAATGTCCTGTCTGTATAACTCGCAGCAACAGTCATCAACCACGGAGCTCCATTACTCAATGTGGATGCAAATGGACCAGAATTACCAGCAGAGCAAGAAACGAAAATGTTCTTCTGCATGGCTCCGAACCCAGCGATTGCTATGGGATCAACGTAAAACGGGCGTGACGATCCACCTAGCGAGAGAGAGATCACATCCACACCGTCTAAAATGGCACGGTCAATGGCTGCAAGGACATCGGTACTGGCACATCCTAACGCCCAACAGGCTTTGTAAGCAGCGATCCTCGAAGTAAACCTCATCCCCGAAGCATAATGGCCTTTGGCTTGCCCGAAATAACTTGCTTTTTGAACCATATTTCCGGCAGCAGTCGAGGCTGTATGCGTCCCGTGTCCTTGTGCGTCTCGAGCCGACCTATGAAATCAATAGTTACTATAAGGATCATAGTTTTGACGACAAACCATCTTAACTAAAAATTTATTTTTAAAGTAAAAAATACATATTTATGTTATCCAAAAGTACAGTGTTATGATCAATTCAATCTTTTAAAGAAAATATATTTTCATTTAATCGTTTTTTGCATGATATTTAAAATCATTTGAAGGTATTTTGTACACCATTCCAGTTAAAAGATAGAGAGACCAAACTATGTAAGATGATAGAAGTTGGAATTAGAGGTTCGAGCGTTGATATAAATTATAATCTTAACCGTCTAACCTGAAATCAGTGGTTTCGTTGATTTTTCCAATGATGGATTCGTAGCCTCTGTAAAACGCTCTAGCTCCAATGATCTTCTTGTTACACAAAGAAGAAGAGAAGTTTGTGCCTTCTTCGCAAGAACCTCTCCATCTAGACGGTACCGGAGTCATGTGCGTGTCTCGGAAACTCACATGCTCCGGTGAGATCCCTGTGTCCACAAGGCCAATGATAACGTCCGAAGATAGACTCGTCTGGTTCCAGAGTCCCACCCCAAACTCGAGACCAAGAAACTCGTAAGAGTATGTCGTGTGTAGAGATAAAAGCTCATCTGGATAAGCCGAGATAAACCCTTCTGTGTTCTTGACTTTCTCAAGCTGGTCATCGGTGAGAGTCGCGGAGAAACCCGACATAGCATTTTCATAGACATAGTGAATCTCGGGGAGATAAAAATCATCGTCTTGAATATTCTCTGTTTGGAGTGAATTCAAAAGTGAAGTTACAATGTGTTTGGTAGTTGCTGTAATAGTGTGGATAACGTAAGTTTGTTTATGGGACGAGGCATTAGACGAGAAGAAAATGAGAAAGCAGAAGAAGATTAATGCTCTGAGGAACATCATCGGACGGTTGTCGTTAAAAGGACTAAACGCAATAAAGAAAGCGATGTATCTATCTATGATTCTTACGACTCTGTTTCCGTAGGTATTTAACACAGAAAGATATGTGTGACGTGAGAATATTGTGAGGTGAGCTGAGTAAAAATGTGAACTAGAAATAGTAATATATAGAAAAGGTTATGTTTGTAACTGTCGCTATTGTGTGATTCTTGTGCGGATCCGTCGATTACGCAACGTTGCTTTTTAGGAATCATGGGTTCATTTATATATTTAGTTATAAATACAACTTTTGGTTGTCGTAAAACTTAAGTTATAAGAGTTGGGATATTATAACATGTATTTCTGCATAGGTGTAAATTGTAATTTATGCAAAATCGATGGAACACAATTTTTTTTGCATGGTAAAATTGCGTTTAATAATCCAGAGCAGCTTTGATAAGGTTCACTTTTTAAAAACTGATAATTAATAGAAAAAAAACAGGTAGTAGTTTAGAAGAAAGACAAGAATGCAGTTTCCACCGTCGGTAGGTGAGACATTAAACGAGGGGACAGAACTCAATAATAATTGGGGCGTGACTCCTCGACATAACTCATATCTAAGTGTTATGACTTCTTTCTATATTTGCTATCATTCAAATCATTGCTTGTTCACACTTGCTGACTTCACTCATCACACGCACCTTCTCTTGGCTTTGAAGCCAAGTTGGAACAAGTAAGCGCGACTTTTATTGTTTTCTTAGTTTATTCACCCATCTAAAGGCAGCTATATTAAACTATTGATAATCGTTTCTTCTCATTTAATTCAATACTTATACAAAAGATAATACACCATATAATTGGTTTATGTGTAGTGTTTTAACTGTTACCAAGATAAATGTACATCAGGCTGGTGTATACTTCTACATTTGGATAAGTAATCTATATAACTTATGCAAAAGCGATAAAAATGGAGAAAGATTGTAAAAATGCATTTCCGTAATAAACCTGAGTATGAATTGCATATCATAACAACAAAGCCCGTCTAGCTCAGTTGGTAGAGCGCAAGGCTCTTAACCTTGTGGTCGTGGGTTCGAGCCCCACGGTGGGCGCACTTTTTCTGTTTTCAATTGTTTTTTTTGGGCTTGACTTAGGGTGCTGGCTATATATTATCTGGGCCTATTAATTGGGCCTAAAAACGTGGCGGGTGATGATGCCATTATATAGGCACAACCGAGTCCAGACTCCACATAACGGTAAGAATTTCTATCCTTGGACTTGCTTTTTTTGGATATTCACGCCTTCTCTTCTTCTGGGTTTGGTTCGGCGATTGGCAATACGGTGTTTGGTCTTCTGCTTCGCTCGGCTAACTGATGGGTGTGAAAGGAAAATTCTGGGATTTGTTGAGACCTTATGGTCGACAAGAAGGGTTTGATTATCTCACAAACAAACGCGTTGCTGTTGATCTCTCCTTCTGGATTGTTCAGCATGAAACCGCTGTTAAGGGTTTTGTCCTTAAACCTCACCTCAGGCTCACTTTCTTCCGTACAATCAATCTCTTCTCAAAGGTACCATTTTTATTTGAATTTGCTGATTTTCTTATTTGCTTCAATTGGATTCCCCAATTTCGTCTCCTTACTTACTTTTTTTTTTGGCTTAGCTTACTCTTTCTGTCTGTGAATAATGTTTTATCTTCTTCAAATTCTCTAATTGTAATTTGTAAATCTTGGTTCTTGCTGTCGAGACAATCATAATGCGGTTTAGGGTTTTGCAGTTTGGAGCCTACCCAGTTTTTGTGGTCGATGGAACTCCATCACCTTTGAAATCTCAGGCTAGAATCTCCAGGTTTTTCCGGTCTTCAGGAGTTGATAATTCGAGTTTACCTGTGATCAAAGATGGCGTATTGGTTGAGAGAAATAAGCTGTTTTGTGAATGTGTTAGGGAATGTGTGGTAAGATGAGCTTGAAGCCTTGATTATAATTTTATGTCACATTGTATTCTTTATGACTTTTTGTTCTGTAGGAACTACTCCATTTGCTTGGTATTCCGGTGGTGAAAGCAAAAGGTGAGGCTGAAGCTCTCTGTGCACAGTTAAACAGTGAAGGTTATGTGGATGCTTGCATTACTCCTGATAGTGATGCTTTCCTCTTTGGTGCCAAGTGCGTTATCAAAGGCATCAAGCCTAATTCACGAGTAAGTCTTCATTTTTAACTGACATTAACGAAAGGCATCTTTACCATCATAATTGTTTGCAGGAGCCATTTGAATGCTACCATATGTCAGATATTGAAGCTGGCCTTGGTTTGAAGCGAAAACACTTGATAGCCATTTCTCTTTTGGTTGGAAATGACTATGATTCAGGCGGCGTGCTTGGGATTGGTGTCGATAAAGCACACCGCATTGTTCGTGAATTTTCTGAAGACGAGATACTTGAAAGGTACAACTATCCATAAGCTTTTTGTTTCTGCTTTTTGGTGTCTGGCCATTTCTAGAACGAGTTGAGATATATTTTCGTGCAGACTTCAGGACCTTGGAAGAGGGTTGAAACCTGCAGTTCTTGGTGGAATCAAATCTGTGGATGATGGTGAAGAATTCTGCTCAGAGATGGAAAAAAAATCTCTTCACTGTTCTCGCTGTGGACACCCGGGGAGCAAGAGAACTCACTTTAAGTCCCCTTGTGAGCATTGCGGTTGTGACAGTGGTTGCACTGAAAAACCATTAGGATTTAGATGTGAATGCTCCTTTTGTTCCAAGGATCGAGATTTGAAGGAACAGAAGAAAGCCGATAACTGGTGGATCAAAGTTTGCGATAAGATTGCTCTAGAGCCAGAGTTTCCCAACAGAAAGATAATTGAACTATATCTATCTGATAGTTTCACAGGTATGAAATGACTTGGTAACTTCATAATGAAATGTTCTTCTTTCTGAATCGTAACCTCTATGTACCTCTGAAGCAGAAGCTGGCTCTTTGATGTCTTGGGAAACTCCTGATACCGACATGCTGGTGGATTTCATGGTTTTCAAACTGCATTGGGACCCATCTTATGTTAGAAAAATGTTGCTTCCAATGTTGTCGACCATTTATCTAAGAGAATGGGCAAAAAACAAGACGGGAAGGCCTTTGTTATGGGATAAATACGAATTTCATTCAATCAAAAGCATAAAAACTAGATATGGGCATCAGTCCTTTGTGATAAGGTGGAGAAAACCCATATCAACAAGTGGTTTTACTCAAGGCAAGCCAGAAGAATCCATTGTTATATTGGACGAAGAAGAAGAACTGGTGGAAGAGGAAGAATCTGTTGATCCGTTAGATGGTTTAGATGAACCACAGATGCAAAAAGATGATAATGGTGACAGCTTTTTGCTAACTGATGAACGCATAGGACTTGTTCAGTCTGCTTTCCCTGATGAAACAGAGCATTTTCTACATGAGAAGGTATTAAAATGGTTCTCTAGTTGCCATTTTTTGTACTTTACCTTGAATGGTTGATTGTTTAACTGTCAGGAACTGAGAGAGTCGAAAAAGAAGAAAGTTTCAGAAGAAGCAGCAACACCAAGATCAACAACAAGAGGTGTACAAAGAAGTATTACTGATTTTTACCGTTCAGCGAAAGCAGCAGCAGCAGCAGCAGCTCAAAGTAAAGTGACAGGAGAGAGCTCAAGATCTTCTTCTTCTGGTGAAAAGAAGAGAGCAGGAACTTCTAATAGTAGTAGTAACCTTTCAAAGTCTGTAAGGCGTCGTCTATTATTTGGATAGAAAATCTTGATACGGACTTGACCCAAATTTTTAGTCTGTATATATTAAAACCAGGCTCCAAGAAAAATGATGCTAACCATGAGAGTCATGAGACACGTGTAAAATAAAGCTTATTTATAAAAAACTGAAGGAAAAAAAATGAAGACCTTTAGTATACAACCGTAAAGAGCAAAATTGTTAGTTGTTGGGATAATAAAACACGGCACATTTCAAAAGTGATAAAGATAGGAGAGGAAAACGTAGAGGGTCTTATCGAGAGAGTAATGAGTTGGGTAATAACATCAGCAACCATCAACTGCAAATATCTCTCGCTGTCTCCACCGTTTACGTCATGGATAAGCAGAGACAATACCCCATTAAAGCGGAGGTCGACGAAAGTGTCATGCAGCAAGAGCCCAGATGATTACCACTCAACCCTCAAATCTCTCAATTCCCGTGGTCGCTTTCCCAGAAAATCTCTCGGCCAGGTTCTCTCACATCCTCTCTCTCCTAGACACCTATTTTTACTTAATCCTCTGCTTTGTGTTGAGACCAATGGTCGAACAACTTGTCCCCATAGTTATCTCTGATATTGTCAAACTCTTCGCAATTTGCGCTTAAGTAGTGGTGAATTGATTGAAACCTCTAGCTTCTCTTCGTGTCACAGCATTACATGTTGAATTCAGATATCAACGATCAGCTAGCGTCTGCGGCTGATGTGAAACAAGGAGATTTTGTATTAGAGATTGGTCCTGGCACTGGCTCTTTAACCAATGTCCTTGTCAATTTAGGTGCTAAAGTTCTTGCCATTGAGAAGGTTTCTCTACATTATCCCCACGCTATCAAATTGATGCTCTCTTTTGTTTTTAGCAAATGTTGATTTAACATTTTGCAACTTCACCTTTAGGATCCTCATATGGTGGCTTTGGTGACAGAAAGATTTGCAGGGTCTGACAACCTCAAGGTACCCTACTCAACAACTTGTGTGTGGTTGGTTTCTCTCTGATTCTTTTGGATCCAGTAATTTTCTCAGATGTGTGCTTCTTGTAGGTTTTGCAAGAGGATATTGTCAAGTGTCACATCCGTTCTCACATGCTCTCCTTTTTAGAGAGTAGAAGTTTATCATCAGATCCAGATTTTGCTCTTGCAAAGGTCATATAAATTTCTCTTTTGGGTCACTTTGCTAAGCACCACCAACCACATTTATCTTAATTGATTGTTTACTGGAATTAATGAAGGTTGTTTCCAACTTACCTTTCAATATAAGTACTGATGTTGTCAAGCTTCTACTTCCTATGGGTGACATCTTCTCACAAGTTGTTCTCTTACTCCAGGTAAACTAGAATTTGCTATCCTTGTTTTTAAGGATTATTTCAAATGACATCATGATATTATCATGTTTTTGGCTACTCTTTAGGATGAGGCAGCTTTGAGATTGGTTGAACCAGCATTAAGAACTTCGGAATACCGACCCATCAACATTTTCGTCAATTTCTTTTCAGGTATTTAAATCTTCACATGTTGTAAACCGTCACTTGTGATCGTCAATGTAATTGTTGCTGAGAAACTATGTAACTTGCTTTCTTTCTAGAACCAGAATACAATTTTAGAGTCCCTAGAGAAAACTTCTTCCCTCAGCCCAAGGTATATACACTCTCGAAACTTTTGCATCACAAAATATGGCGACCTGTACTTATATATGGCCGTTTATCCTCTCGTGCTCCTTGCAGGTTGATGCTGCTGTTGTAACTTTCAAGCTGAAGCATCCGAGGGATTATCCCCATGTTTCCTCCACCAAAAGTTTCTTCTCTTTGGTTAGATGAAACTCTCTTCAGTCGGCTATTTAAATTTTTACCATCAAAACATCTAAATCAAATTCCACAACAGGTGAATTCTGCATTCAATGGGAAGAGAAAAATGTTGAGGAAGTCCCTCCAGCACATATCGTCAGCTCCTGAGATTGAAAAAGCTCTTGGAGTTGCTGGTCTTCCTGTCACTGTGAGTAATCTCCCTGGTGACTTATATGACTCTTGAACAGCAGTTTACATGAACATTAGCTAGTTGTAAGATAATGGCACAAGCTCATAAGAGGAAGCCGTTTCTTGAAACCGGCTTGTTAGGGAACTTGTTGTAGGTTTGTAAGTTATTTCTCTGTCAATACACTGAAATCTTCAATAAAATCTTTGTGTTCAACTATCTTGCAGTCGAGGCCTGAAGAGCTTACCTTGGATGACTTTGTCAAGTTGCATACCGTAATCGGCAGAGAATAAGACCAACGACAAGGACCACAAGTATCAATGTTTAGGTGGCTTTCAAATTATACGAAGCCACATGAAAAACAAAACAATGACGGCAACAACATGAGGAAGACACGCCATTGATTCAGATCAAACTATTGAATGCAGATGACACTACATAATCCAGAAATACAATATAAGCAATCTCCATGGAAGTAAGTTGAACACAGACCCAATCTTGTTCTTGTAGAATTTTCAGACATTGGTAATATTTGTAATGTATATTGTTGATTTATAATCCCAAATTGATAGTCATTACAATCACAAAAGCTTAACCTTTACCGGAGAAATAGAAAATCTACAATTTACAGGGAGATCATCATCCATGAAACTGGTAAATAAGATCCAAAGCTCTCAATTTGGTGGCGTGTGGATCGAAATCAAGCCCAAAATCACGGTCATTTCTCTCTTCCGTCGCTGAAGTCTCTACCACAGCCGACGACGGAGACAATGGCCGCTTAACTCTCTTGTNAAAGCAGATAGACGGTGGTGGGCGATGCGGAGAGCGGAGGAGATTTGGAAGAGCTGGTTCTGTTCCACAGTAGTTCCGATTTGCTGCGCCATTAGAGTTGCTTGTTCCAGCGATGATATCAGCTCAGCTAGTTGCTCTGTATTTCCCATCATATTAACTCTCTCTATATATCTCCAGATATTTAGTGTTAGACTTTCTAACACTTTATAGAGTCACAGCGAGAATCAGAGTTTGGTCGAAGAAGAGACTGATGATTATATGTATGTAAAATACTGTTTTATTTTTGGGCCTTTTATTTTTAGTGGGCTTTATAATACTCGAGCTTTATCAAAAGTTCCAAGGTTATGAGTATATGGTAATTTTTTTTTTTTTTTGGTAAACGAGAATATATGGTAAGGCTTTATCTAATCATTTACATTGCATGTACCTTTTTGATCGTAACGTTTTCTTTATAATGAAAAAAGTGTCCTTTGTGTGTTGTGTGTGTGCGATTGAGAAGACTGAAATATATTTTAGCATTTAATAATCTCAAAATAATGATGTGTACTGTGTTGCGTAATAGAGTATCACATGGCCAATAAATTCAAACTATTGTTCCTCCGATAACATAATCAAAATAACACATTCCCACCTCAACCAAATTTTTTTTTCCAGTTTTGGCGATCCAAGATCGTTTCATTCTAATTTTGAAAATTTTCTTGGCAAACTATTCAAGTCAGGTGGATCACAATTTGTAAAAAGAATAAGCGTTATGTCTGGATGCCAAAGTTGAAACTCTTGATACAAATCACTAATTAAAGTAGAGATATTTCAGAATTTGTTCAAACAAAATTTCCAGAAAAAAAATCATTAAGATATTTCTTACAGAAAGCAAACGGACGTAAATAAGTGGGACCATAACGCCATAGCTCACGCGACTCACACATGCTAATGTCTGGCAGTTTTGTAATATCCTAAAGTTGAAGCACATCTTTGTTATTATAAGAATTCTTCAGATTCAAATTCTCTAGGACACGTGGCACAGTAGCCACGTAATAGTCGGTAATATAATATGAGTCAAGTTTAAGAAGATCGAACGGTCCTACAGTAAGACACGTTAACTGAGTGTAACGTTATAAAACACAAACGAGATCTAACGGTCAAATAGAATGTGGTAAGATGAATCACAGCCGTCGGAAAGTTACCGCTTTTAAGGTCTTGGGAGGGGAATCTCATTGACAGATCGACCCGACACTGTAACTTTTTAGGAGTATTATTAGTATTTTGTTTCTTTAGTTTTTATTGTGTCAACTGTCTCAAGAAAGTAAAATCAGCTACGGATTTTTCAAAAAAATTATTAAATAGAAAATCAGATTTGATCGAAGTTGTCTTTATTTTATGTATATTCTATGTTCCTTTATTGTCTCTCTTAACTCTCTTCCTCTCTCTAAATCGTAGTTGTGGTTTGAATTTTTTCAAATATTTAATATCGAGCAAGAGAAATTAAAAAAAGAAGAAGAGAGGAGTAGGTGTTTTGTTTTTTTATGGTTTGGAGTTAAGAGGAAGAGAAGTCAGTAGTTTGTCTGAATTTTATTTGTATTTTTGGAAGAATTCAACAGCTCCGCTTTAGTTTTCTTCATTACACAACAAAAAGGTTTCTGGGTAAGTGAATATTGGGATTATTCATCCAAATAATATGTTCTGATTTCTTAACTTTTGTAATGTCATCATCATCATATTAACAAAACAGAATCAAAACGTCTTTTTATTATTTTCTCGCATATAATTGCTGTATCATTGAAGCCTTACAAAATTAAATCTCTCACATGGTAATTTTTTCTACTTAATTATGGTTCAATGTGTATAAAAATTTCAAATTTCTGATTGAATCTGATGTCTACCTCTCATCCGTGAGCTTTTTTTCTACTTTCTGCCTATTTAAAAAAGACAAAAATTCGAAAGTTAGATTATTTTTATTTTTATTTTTATTTTTGGAGATTCTGATCATAAAAGGTTGGTTCTTTGGGGTTGATGTTTGCATACACAATAAAAAGCTGAAGTGGTCAGTTTATTGCTTTAACATGGATAGAGACAATTTAGTCTGGTCTAATTAACAAGCTCAAACCAAGATCGATGTTCTGTTCTTTTGTTTTTGAATTTGGATTGCCTAAAGATCATACTGCATATATAATTCTATAAAATATTGCTTATCATCGACAGACATCTATACTAACAAAATCTCTCTAAATTTCACAGTTCAAGTTATGGTCTGGAGTTTCTCAATGGATGCATTTTTTTAGCAGTCAAGTCAACTCCTAAACTCAAGGTAAAAAATATTTACACACAAAGTCTCCCTTTAAGTCAACCTTCAAGATTACTTGTTGTGATACCCTTAGATCACTCAGTATCTTAACTACGTTAGATTGGTGCTTACATGTTACAAATTTGTGTCTAATGAATAGTGAGATAGAGACTATTCTTCAAAGAAAAGTCTGCAAGTTAACTCCGATTACAACTTGAGCTTAATTTTATCCAATCACGAAACTAACCCTTTTGCTAGTATTGAAAAGTTTTGCAATTGACAATGATGGTTGATGTACATACACTACAGTGAGGATATTTCGTGGCTAAGAATGAGATTTGTTCATATGATATAATAGGGAGAAGCATTAAATGAGTATGTATCTAGAAACCACACGAAATGATATGTCCTTCTTTCCTTTCTTTTGCAATAAGCTTGTCCTATTCAGTTAGATGTTGTTTTCATTAAGCTTATCTTTTTTGTCTTCTACTCTTGTTTTCCATTAAGTTTTCAGCTTTCTTAATGTCCAATTGCAGTTATTGAGATTCCTGATCTGAAATTGTCAAGGAAGAATACAAGACAAGTGGCTGAATAATTAGATATTTTTGTTTAATGAATAAGGAGACAGTGTAAGATTTTGGCTTTTCTCTATGATTCTCATTGAACATGTAAACAAAACAAAAAAACTAACTCAAAAGTTTTGGTTTTTCTCTACAGATTTCATTAGCAACACCACAGATCCAGAGGAGAGAATGAATGTTCAAGTAGCATAAGAAGCTGTGATTTGTTTTGGCAATGGGAACAATGGCAGAATTGGGAACCATGGGAAAATTTGGAGCCATGGCAGAAGAAGAGCAAGTTAACCAGATGGTCATGGATAAACAATCTGCTGAAGAATGGCTTTCACACGTCCATTTACTTATACCAACAGTTCTCAACAAGGCTAAAACCGTTCAGAATTTTGCTGGACGATGGAAGATAATAATCTCAAAGATCGAACAGATTCCAGGTTGTTTATCTGACCTCTCAAGCCACCCTTGTTTCTCCAAGAACAAGCTCTGTAACGAACAGTTGCAATCTGTGGCTAAGACACTAGATGAAGTGATTGAGCTTGCCGAGTTGTGTTCAACTGACAAGTATGAAGGGAAGCTCCGTATGCAGAGCAATCTTGATGCTTTATCTGGAAAACTGGATTTGAATCTAAAAGACTGTATGGTTTTGATCAAGACTGGTGTTCTAGGTGAAGCTACATTACCTCTTTACATCTCAAGTTCATCAGAAACACCAATAGTTTCCAGTTTAAAAGAGCTTCTAGCGAGGCTTCAGATTGGCCACTTGGAAACAAAGCAAAACGCTCTCGAAAACCTCCTTCGTGCAGTGGAAGAGGATGAAAAGATGGTCATGCCTTTGATCGGACGAGCCAACATAGCCGCTTTAGTGCAACTGTTAACAGCAACTTCAACAAGAATCAGAGAGAAAGCGGTGAATCTGATCAGTGTATTAGTGGAATCAGGACACTGTGAGGAATGGCTCATCTCTGAAGGTGTATTACCTCCTCTAGTGAGGTTAATCGAATCCGGAAGTTTTGAAGCCAAAGAAAAAGCTGCAATTGCTATCCAGAGACTGTCAATGACAGAGGAAAACGCACGGGAAATCGCAGGACATGGCGGAATCACAACGTTGATCGATCTTTGTAAAACAGGGGATTCTGTGTTACAAGGTGCGTCTGCAGCTGCTCTGAAGAACATCTCAGCAGTTTCCGAGCTGAGACAATTACTTGCAGAAGAAGGAATGGTTGGAGTCTCGATCGATCTTCTAAACCATGGGATATTATTAGGATCAAGAGAACACATGGCCGAGTGTTTGCAGAATCTCACTGCAGCGAGCGAAGCTCTACGCGAAGCCATTGTTTCAGAAGGCGGAGTTCCTAGTCTCTTGGCTTACCTCGACGGTCCTTTGCCGCAAGAACCGGCTGTGACGGCACTGAGAAACCTAATCCCATCGGTGAATTCAGAGACATGGATGGCTCTCAATTTGCTTCCACGATTATCACACGTGCTCAAATCAGGATCTTTAGGCGCCCAACAAGCAGCAGCAACTGCGATTTGCCGTTTTGCTTCCTCTCCGGAGACAAAAAGGCTATTGGGAGAATCCGGGTGCGTTCCGGTGATCGTGAAGCTTCTGGAATCGAAATCAAACGGATGTAGAGAAGCGGCGGCTCAGGCGATCGCAGGACTGGTGACGGAAGGCAGGATTCGGCGGGAATTGAGGAAAGACGGGAAGAGCGTAACGAATCTGGTGATGTTGTTGGATTCGAACCCTGGAAACACAGCGAAGAAGTACGCCGTGGCGGGGCTACTGGGATTGTCGGGATGCGAAAAGAGTAAGAAAATGATGGTGTCGTATGGAGCAATTGGGTATCTGAAGAAGCTGTCGGAGATGGAAGTAAACGGCGCCGATAAGCTTCTGGAGAAACTTGAAAGAGGAAAGCTGAGAAGCTTCTTTCACCGGTAAAGTCGATTCCATAACAGAGAGGGACCCTAAATCTAACTACCTTTCAAACTTCCTCTTGTGTGTAAATTTAGTATTTATATGTCCGGTTAATTTTAAAGTCCTTGAACTTTATCATCAAAAAATCAAGTTTTAAAACAAAGTTAAATAATCCCTCCATTATATTCACACATATTTAAATACTAATTAAATTTCTTCTATAGTTTTTGTATATACACCCATTATAATTTGTGTATGTGTTGTTAAATTAGTATAGCATATGGAGAATAATAACAGATGACTAATAAACATATGATCAAAACTCATATACCCACATTAAATATTCTTGTAATTAATTTATTCTACATAATATATACATCCTATATATGTAACTCTAAAACCATAACAAATAAACTCTCGGAGATCAAATTCGCATGTGATTATTTTATTATGACTTAGTACCCTATATTTACCCACTATTATCGATTTACCGTTACAGATTATTTAAAGAAAAAATATATATTCTTGATTATATCCTTGATTAAGAATAGAAAATCTCTGATAAAAATCTCGGAAAAAAATAATAAACGGTATCTAGGAAAAAAAACATCAATGCAAGTAGTATCCAAAGGTTTCAGAGAAGAATTCATTGGTGAATTCTGTGTTTAATTGACAAATCTGCTGTTCAGGAGACGTTAATACTTTATGATTGCACAATGATTTGTCCAACTTTGAAAACCATCTTCTTAGTTCTGCGTGAATTTCAGGCTTTTTCTCTATCATCAGCTTCTTCGGCTTCCTTTTTTTTCTTCCTTGCTTACGCTTCTCCTTTTGATTTATCTCACGTCTCGCCCCCAATAATGCTACAGACAACGACGATAAGTCGATTGTATTTTCCTTTGAAATTTCTACGTCGTCGATCGCATGTTGTAGAGATATGAGATCGAACGCACTAGTTTCACCACCGTCTCGGCTTCTCTTTGTTTCCGACTTCACCATTGTGAGAAAACTTTAATTAATTACGGCTGCGCTCTTTTTTTGGCGTAATAGTGGCGACGAGACTTAGGGAATTAGTTTGTCATATATATAGGGCCTTTAGTAATATACTAACCAACTCACTCACTTGTTAGACCTTAAATGGGCCTTTTAGTAGCCCAATAACGTTTGCGTTACAAAAACACCCACATGTATTATTATTAATCTGCTGCATTTACTGTAGCCGTTACAGGCAATAATACACTTTTATTGATATTACAAAGTTTTCGTCTTCATTTTAGTTTTTGTTTAAGTGATAAAAAAGAAAGTCAAAAGCTGGAGACATTAGTGCGATCAAAGAAAAGACCAGATGGTTCTCCATTAGGAAGCAAAGCCAGTTTCACAGGACTCGAAGCACCTTCTTCAACACTCAAAATCCCAGTGTTGAAGTTGATCTCTGTGTTAACATAACCAGGACATACACTGTTGATGATGATTGATTTGTTACTCTTAGCCAATACTCGTGTTAATGCTATAACTCCAGCTTTAGATAGTATGTAACCAGACATAACTGTTGGCCAACCTTTGACTTGTAATGACCCTTCTTTGTAATCTTTGAGATACTCATTCATCACTTCATCTATTTTATCTTCAGTTAGATTCTCCACATCACTCAGCACTCCTTTTGCCCATTCATTTGATACATTCTGTAATAAGTAAAACCATGCATCCAAAGCCTATGATAACCATCCATTCTAATCCATATAAGTAAGTTAAGTTAAGTGAAGAAGAAGAGAGTACCTCTAACTTTCCCATGGTGGAAGCAATGCTGACGATTCTTGGGGAATCAGAAGATTTAAGGAGAGGAATCATGGCTTGGCACATTAGTTTAACTCCGTAGTAGTTTGTTTTAACACACTCCTCAACAATCTCATATGTATCACTCATTATCTTAGACATATCAGTAGGTGCACCAGCCTGTACATGTAAGACCACTTCAGCTTAAAGCAATTTCTTTAACAGACATATTTTATTTTATCAGAAGACAAAAGCTTATTAATAAAAAAAACTGTACCTCAGCAACCTGAGCTTTCAGAACATCCACATTAACATTAGCTCCTCCAACTCCAGCATTGTTAACCTGAAGAAACAAGAAAAAGAATCTAATCCTGATTAAGAAATGTGATCTTTTAACTAACTAAGATTCGAGAGTGAAACCAGAGAAGATGTAATAAAACTTGATGGAGGAAAAGATTCAAGAGAACTTGCCAGAATATCGAGTTTTCCGAAGCGGGACTTAACAAAAGAAGCAAGAGAAGTGATGGTGTGTGGATTGGAGACATCAAGTAGGTGAAAAGCGATAGCTTGATCAGAAAAATCATTCTCTGTCTTGAGCTTTTCGAGAGCTTTAAGACCCTTTTTCTCATCTCTTGCAGTTAGAATCACAGTTATGCCATTTTTAGCTAGTTGCCTGCAAATCTCAAACCCAATCCCTTTGTTTGAACCTG
>KE159064.1:151420-180975 GCA_000411055.1 Leavenworthia alabamica | reverse complement strand
AAATCCGAACCCACGGCAAAACCGTGTTTCCTTAAGGAAACTATTCACCGAAACTACGGTACTGTCAAACTCCAGTACACAACAGTGAGAATCAGAAGACTGTTAAGAGTTAATTGTGTTATTTAAGTTGTTTTGGTATACACAAAACACCGACAGTTCAAAGACATCACATCTACTTATTGGCAAGTATATCTGATTTAAATTCACTACGAAAAGTTCAAAAAGAAACCCACTTATCCAAATGCAATTAATTATTCATTGTTGAATCATACAAATTTTGTATAAGAAAATCTTCATTCATGTAGGGGATTGTTGGGATTTATAGTATAAAATTGAATGAGAGATTATCTTGATCAAACAATCATAATTCAACTTATGTGATTATTTAAAAGATGAAACTATCGAAAAGATATGACTTTTCGGAAAGTTGTGACTTTTCGAAAAGATACAACTTTTTAGTTGAATCGAACAATCACAATGGTTAGTAACAACCATATACATGCTATAAATACAAAATCATTGCCACAAATGAGAGCATGGGTTTTTACAGAATTCTCTTTTGAGAAAAACAAAACTATTACAAGTTCTTGTTTTTCAAAATATGTGTGATTCATGCCGTCGTTTGATTTCGACAGGGCACTGGAGTTTGAAAATACTGCAGTTTCGGTGAGGTAAGTTCGTCATATCCTGGAGGGCTATATTTCATCAACCGTTGGTACCGAGCATGAAATAATTTCTTTAAGGCAAGCCCGGTTTTGCCGTGGATTCGGATTTAAATATTTAATTATATTTTTATTATACTTGTTTCGCTAATAACTTTTGACTCCATTATCTAAATGGAGTGATATCAGTGTCTATGCGTAGATATCGAAAATATCTTTTTATGAAGATATATAACTTATTATTTGAGTATGAATATGGAAAGATATCGAATTTATAAGTGAAAATGGAATTATTATTAATAATTATGTTTATGAAACTTGTTTTACTTGTAACTTTTGATTTCAATATAGAAATTAAGTGATTTTGGTGTCTAGGTCTAGATACTAAAATTATTTTTCTAACAAGGTATAAAACGTATTTTTTGTATATAAAAATAGAAATATATATAAGTTACAAAGTTAAAAAACGTTTTATAGCATATATTAGGTCGTGAAACATCGGGAATAGCAGATCCGAGAGTGAAACCAGAGAAGATGTAACAAAACTTGATGGAGGAAAAGATTCAAGAGAACTTGCCAGAATATCGAGTTTTCCGAAGCGGGACTTAACAAAAGAAGCGAGAGAAGTGATGGTGTGTGGATTGGAGACATCAAGTAGGTGAAAAGCGATAGCTTGATCAGAAAAAGCATTCTCCGTCTTGAGCTTTTCGACAGCTTCAAGACCCTTTTTCTCATCTCTCGCAGTTAAAATCACAGTTATGCCATTTTTAGCTAGTTGCCTGCAAATCTCAAACCCAATCCCTTTGTTTGAACCTGTAACAACTGCTACTCTGTAGAACCCAAAATAATAATAAGAACAATCAAAATATGAACAAATAATTTCCAAGCTGAGAGGAAGCACAAACCTTGATCCTGCCATTGAATTGAATTGATGAAAATCAACGAGGTATCTCTTCTAGTCACGCATGTATTGGATTTAAAGAAACGTATTATAAATTCCAAAGCTAAAAGTGTTCAACTCTTAAACAAAATAAAAAAATATTAATTTTTTCTAATACTATAAAATGTAGTTTTTTGGACAAAATTACATTAATTTTTTATTTGAATATTAATACTATTTTTTATTAACAATATATTTTTATTTAAAATTACATTTTTTTATAAAAAATATATTTTCTATTTATTGTTAGGGTTTAATGTTTAATGTTTGAGTTTAATATTTATTATTTATGGGTTAGGGTTTAATATTTTTAGTTAGGGTTTAGTATTTATTATTTATGGTTTAAATTTTTCATTTAGAAATTATAATTTAGTATTTAAAGTTATAATTTAGTATATAATGTTTTAATTGAGTATTTATTGTTTATATAATTTTCCTAAAATAAAATCTAATTTCTAATTTAACTGAATTATTAGATGGTAATTTTGTGCTAAATAAATTTTAGTGTTATTTATGGAATATAAACTAAATTTAATAATATATAAGAGAATTGCCTAATATCTTTCAATATTAATAAAGGTTGCTTTAATTTGAAAAGTCTAAATCTGAAATTCTAAGAAATACTATACTATATTTATGACCTATTATTTTATAAAAATGGGGCTTCATCGGCCACTTAAATAAAGACACATACAGTTTGGATATTTGATAAAGTTTCGGGTTCCCTTTTTTTCCACTATATTGATGGAATAATTCAATCTATAAACATTTGTCATTTATACGTCACTACCCACTAGCAAGATCAAGCGTTAAGAAAAGTAAATCACATTATGTGAACATATTCCTTGTTTTGTTTTAATCATATTTTCCCCTGGAATTGTTCATATCTAATGGTTCTGTACTTTTTAACATGTTAAATGAACATACTCATTTTCCATGAACGAAACCTACCAGCAAAAACATGGCTGGCTACCACAAGAAGGTGAAAGCTTAGCTCTTCTTCCAGAATGAAAATAGGTCATCAGATGGCGAGTGTGCCTCCTTCGGTTATCTGATTATCATCAGATGCATCCGTCGGTTGAGGTTTAGGTTTACTTGTCCTCGAGAAACCATAGCCCAGAGAGCTTCCGCTTGCTTCACTTAGCTGCCATTATCATTACACCGGTATCCCAATACAAATCAATTAGACCAAACAGATTCTGATTAAACAAATTAGGCAAACTTGATCAAACATGAGTCACACCTCGGTTAGCTCAGATAAGTGACGGGTTCTGAACTCGTTGATCGTGTTTGCGATTTCTGATGTCGGTAATTTGGCCTGAAAAAGGTTTTAACCCAAAAAGGATCATACATTACAGTGTTTAGGATTATTATCACGAATAAGTAAATCATTATTTTTTTACCTGAGCAAGAACAGCAGCTGCTAACTGTAGACTAGGTTCCAGAGTCTCCGGGACAACCTTAAAAGTTTTTGTGATCGAGATGTATTATTAGTGTACGATTCTTCTATTTGTCTAAAGGAGAGTTATGGGTTTGTGAGCATTACCGCAGTAGCACCGGCTTTTTCTAGGTTAAGACCATGAACAACATCGTGTGCACGCACAAAGGTTTTGACATTGGGGTAATACTTGCTCAAAGCCCACACACATCTGTAATTTGCTCCTGGTGCGTCTAAGGCAACCACAGCAGCGCATGCTCTCTCAGCTCCAATTTTGTGGAGAACCTGTTTATTTCCGCAAATGAAGTAATATTCATATGTTGGTATATATATTCTGTAACTGTCTCATGCAGTCTTTTCCTTATTTTTGAGTGTGTACCTCTCTACTACCAGCGTCACCGAAATAAACAGGAAGATCCAAGGAACGTCCGATAGTCACTCTATCACTGTAAATGAAAATATAAGGTTTTCAGGTAAGCACAGATAGAATGTGAGGAAGAGGTATGGGAAAGTGGCTGGTGCAATACAAACAGTCATGAAACAACTCCTAAAACAGAGAGGCTGAAATGTAATATCAGTGTGTGTGCAAGTTACTGATAGTCCCCACATTTTCGGTTTAATATTTCAAATTTACTCCGACAATAGATGCAATGAATAAGCGATGATATGTTACCTGCTGACATCGAGGGCAACAAATGGGATAAGTCTTTCCGAGAGAAGCTGAGCAATTATCTACAGGAAACAAATAGAAAATGGCCATGAGTTTAGAAACTATGAGCTATCCTGTGAAGCAGATTATCTATAGAGAGATTCTCGTGTAAGAGCATAAACTGAAGAAGTTCAGATCATGTAACAACCTGACCAACGCGTCCAAATCCGCAAATGATTATGTGATCCTGCAAATCATCCGTCTGCAAATATGATCAGACAAGAAAATAACTCATCAGTAATGATTTCCTCAACCAGAGAACATCTGAACTTCAGACAGAAGTCAAATCGTACCATGATTGATGGATTATTGCCTAACAGAGTTTAATTCTACAAACAAATAATCAAAGATTCATACCTCACTCTCAACCGGCAATAAACTTCGAACATCATGCAACTCAAATCGAGATGCAATTAACTGGCCACCAGCAGCTAGCCAAGGCGTGATAGCCATTGATATTCCCACGACAAGAAACAGCAAAGAAGATAACTGAGGAGACATTATACCCTGAAAGAACCACAGGTTAGGCCTTTAGGGAAACCATTACATTTTCAAGAACACTGCTGTTCTGCTTATATACCTTATTTAGAAAAAAAACTCTTTGTTAACAAACCTGATTGACAGCTTCTCCAAAAGCAACAAAAGCAAACTCTCCGCCTGGGGCTAGAAGTAGACCGACCCGAATTGCAGATATTATTGAAATGCCGAACAATTTTCCCATAATCACGACTAACATAGTCTTGCCCACTATCAAGAGTCCCAAAGTTCCCACTATGACAGGGAAGTTAGAGAGGAGTAACTTCGGATCAATAGACATGCCAACCTGAAATGAGTGGAGCTCTTTTTGTTAGTTTTGTTGTTGTGATTATATGTGCTTATAGTTGAAACAATATCACAAACATACTAGAACACATGTTAAATTTTCTATTTACCATCTATAGTTCCTTTTTTCTTTTCAGAAATGATAAATAGTTGGATAAACTTATTGGAAACTCATATATTACCGTCATAAAGAAGAGTCCCAGTAGAAGACCACGATATGGAGCAATATCTGACTCTACTTGCAACGAAAATTCTGTCTCTGCAAGGAGTAGACCGGCTAAAAACGCTCCTAATGCCATGGAAAGTCCAGCCTGATTTATAGAAACAAAAAATTAGCAGATGCAGAAAACTGGCAGTCAGTAAACTAGACAAATACCAACAAGGTTTCGGTCATACTCTAGCTGTCAGTAAACTAGTCCCAAGAATAACGAGAAGCGTGTTGGCTGAGAATATCTCGGCGTTTCGATTTTCTGCAATTTGCTTGTAGATTGGTCGAAGTAGCTGTACGGCAAAATAGTGAAAATGCTTTAGATTGTTACTCCACTGGAACATGTGAATGTGTACCCAAAGTAGCAGTGATAGCATAGTAAACTTTCATGATAAGTTCATGTAAGCATGCAGCTTCCTTTTGTAGCAAATCTAAAACATATCACCTTATAATATTGGCCATGAACTTATTTTGATATCTAGACCCTCAAAAGTTGTCTGAGACTTACAAGACGGCCACCAGCAATTATGGCAGTAATAGCAACTGCGGCTTTGACTGCAGCAAGCCCAAGAGCTTCAGCAATGGCTTGAAATCCAATCTGAAAAGAGCAATTAAAAACTTCGCATTTTGCTACCACTGATACTTCCAAGACTTGGTTTGAGTATATAGAAATATCTAGCATACTAGCAATTTAACAAGTATTAACAACAGATGATCACAAACTTTCTTCTTAGGAGATTAAAGAAATTATCAAACCTATTACTTAGAAAATTGCCAACACATGATATCAAGAAAAAGAAAGAACCTTACAGATGAGCTTACCCCTCCTTTCGATGAATTAGGTGAAATAAGTGGGATGAGAATCAGTAAAACAACTACAGCTAGATCCTGTGAAGAAAAATAACAAACTGATGACAATTTCCCAACATAATTGTAGCTATACACATACATAATTAACTCTGTTTGAAACCGACCTGAAAAAGCAAGACAGAAAATGAAGCCCTTCCATGTCTGGATGTACTCTCACCTCGTTCTTGTAGAACCTGAAAATCAAGAAAATTGTTTCTGTTCAGCCAATTGGTAGCGTAATTGCATAAAAACTAACAAATGAAAGGGGTGTTATATAATTCCTTTCAATAAGATGCCTATTTGAATACAACCACAAATGTTACCTGAAGTACAACAGCAGTGGAGGACAGTGCCAGGCCATTTCCAATCACTATTGCCGCTGGACCAGCCTGACCAGCAATATAATGGGCAATCAATCCAACTACTACTGCTGTCACCAGAACCTAGAATATAACAATACAATCGTAGATTAGACAACTTGGAGGACTCTGAAAGATCAAGCATGAAAGTATTTTAGTTTATAAATTATGTAAAATGAGATAGGTGGATCTCAAGTAACCTGAGCGGATCCTAATCCAAAGACGTATTTCTTCATGGAACTAAGTCTTTCAACAGAGAGCTGTCAAACAGATTAAAAAATTGGTTCTTCTACCAAACACAGTTCAAAAGCAAGAGGATACAAACACATATCAAATCGTACCTCAAGGCCAATGTTGAAAAGCAAGAAAACAACTCCAAATTCTGCGATGGCCCTGGTTCCGTGCACATTACGGATTATCGAAAGACCAAAAGGACCAATCAGAATTCCAGCTGCCAAATATCCAAGAACAGGGCTGCCTATACATTGCAGCAGATGAAGCCATCAAGATGGCACATAAATCTCTATGCAACATGATTGCAAGACCAGAACTGAAAATGTTTTTAACTGATGAGAGAATGGAAATCGTAGGAGTTTGAGGGAAAAGGAAGACAAATAGTGATGCAAACGATAGAAATAACAACAAATATACATATATATATACCACTTACCTCCAGGAAGTTTCTGAAATAGAGGCACAAATATGACGCTTGCCAGCAGTAACCACAAAAAATCAAAAAGGGAAGCTTCTTCCTCATTGACCTAATAATTGCAGAAAGTTTCAGCCTGCAATGTGCATTCCATACAATTTTTCACTTTGAAAAGGAAAAATCATTAATACCTCCTGGTGAGGGAGCATCTCAAGTAGTTTCTTAATTCTCTTGGGAAGTTGCTGCACTTGCTGGATCAATGGCTTCGTACTAGAAGAGACATCGTCTGTACTAGTGCTGATAACATCTGGCTGCTGAAGCAGCTGATTGTTCGCCCCTACTCCATTGGAGTATAATGTCAATCTTGAATAAATAAGAAGCTCATATCAACATATAGACAGAAATTTAGGTACTAAAATGATCCTTCAAAAAATGATGAAAAGAAGGGCAAAATTTCAAACTGACCCTGCTCCGAGAAGTGCAAACCCAAGAACTAGCTTGGGCCACTGCTGTTTGACAGAATCAACCAGACTCCCAAAAACTGTCGTGGTCCCATCTGGATTGGAAGAGAAGAAAGATGCAGAAAAGAAACGGGAGGATTTATTAAACGATGCCTTGGGAGAATTAAGAGAGGAACCCTCTTTAGGCAGATCTTTCAGTGTTTCCTGTTTTTTCGTCTGAACAACAATCTTTAACTTTTCAGTATCTGCTTCAACCACTTTAGAAGACTCTACAATTGGCTTTCCATTCTCATGATGACTTGTCTCATAAAGCTGAATCAGCTTTTGAGTCTTCTGACCAACTATATCAGGCACGATATCAGATGTGTTATGTACTGCTGATAACTCTTCATC
Source organism: Leavenworthia alabamica (assembly GCA_000411055.1). Classification (NCBI taxonomy): domain Eukaryota; kingdom Viridiplantae; phylum Streptophyta; class Magnoliopsida; order Brassicales; family Brassicaceae; genus Leavenworthia; species Leavenworthia alabamica. The sequence goes on along the minus strand of KE159064.1, from coordinate 173,485 downwards.
TTTAGGTGATTCTTTTTCCACCTGATGGCTAACATCTTCAGTATTACTTGAGAGTACCGCCTCATCCTCGACAGAAGTTTCGTCATCGGAGAGTTGGCCCTGAGTTTCCTCTGGGGTCTGAGAAATGGAGAAAGACTTCTCTGCTCTCTGCAAAGCAATCTCTGCATCATTAACGCGCTGAGTAGCCTCAAGCTCAAATGCTACAGCTTGTTCAGCCAACTTCATAATATTTGCGACATCTTCCTCGGCTTTTAGCGCACTGATCTGTATGGTCTCAGCAAACTCATTCAACTTGTCAACTTCCTTCTGAAGCTCCTCTTTTTTGCTCTGCAAACTACTCAGTTGGGCCTCACAAGCTGCTAAATTCGCTTGACATTCTTTTATGTCATCCTGAGCAGCTAAAAGAGCATCTTCTTTACCATCAACATCATTTATTCTATCAGCCTCCTGAGACACTTGTGGAGTATCATTCTTTGCACCTTCTTCAAGTGATTCCACTACATCCTGAAGCCTAGTTTGAGCAAGAGATAACGCCATAGTAGCCTTTTGAACAGCCTCGTTAGCAAGAGATTCCTCATCAACAATATCTCGAATAACATCAAGGGTTTTGTTAACGTCATGCCAAGCAGTAGCTGCTTCATCTTTGAGAGCAATGGCGGTTTCTGATATTCTCTGAGCCTTTTCCTCAAACATGGTACTATTGAGTCTAGCAACTTCCAATTCCTTAATAGCCTTATGTAATATCTCCTTGAGTTCCTCCAAAGTATCAGTTTCATTATCCACTCTCACATCTTTTTCATCTTTAGAAACCGTAGCTTCACTTTCATTACTAGTTTCAGAAGAATCTCCAATTGGATCATTACCTAGAGAATCATTGCCTTGACAACTTAACCTAAATCTAAAATGGATATTATCACCTTGGCGGCCATTGGCAAGTACTGAATTTCTAGGATAATTCAAATTCAAAGTGACACTTTGAGCTACATTCCTCTTCAATCGACTAACCGAGTGCAATTGAGAATCCCAAATCCTTTTGGGACTACTTATCAGTCGAATTGGGAAGCAGTAACTAGCTCCATCTCCACCATTAAATAAAATCGGACGCTGAAGAAGATTACACGCAAATTCCATAGTCGAATCAAAATCCTAAAAGTAGCCTTACGGAGCAAATCGAAATAACATACAGACTTGAAAACGGAGTCAGAATGGTTCCCGTTCACTCTTCAGTCTTCAGTTTCCGTTTCAAACAGATACTTTTCTCGTCTCTTCAAATTTCCCAGTCAATCAACAATCCTTTTAGGTTTCTCGCCAACCAGACATCATGCTAAGAACTATTTTAATGAATAAACGAATGATTCCTATCACTCAATAACCACCAGTTGGTTTGATCCGGTATATCGAGTTTTTTAAACCGAATATATATTCTCATATCAAGTATAATAAAACTCTACTTAATCCACAAAACATAAATAATATCGATTTGTATAAAGTAAAACTTTCAATTCAAATCTCCATATTACATATTAGAGATTCTGGGAATTCTGAAAAAAAACAGGATTAAAATGATATATCGGAAGACTAGAATATCAAATTGTTGTTTCATAATGGAAAATCAAATTGTTGCTTTCTTCTTGTGTAAACAATAATAATGTATAACCAACAAATCCCAAAGAAAAAAATCATGTCTTGATATGGAAACAACTCATTACAAATGAAATCAAATATTCCCCCACAACATTCATTCAATAACTCACTCAACCCACTCGCCAGGATTATTCAATTTCAAGACTCTGAAACGCCGTTCTCTTCCTTGGCCTCTACTGCGGTCTCTACGGTAGGCTCCGGAGTAAGAGTGTTGCCAGAGGCGGTACGACGGTGGTTAGCGGCTTGGAGCACGTGAGCGTAGTTTCCTTTCTCCATAAAGAGTTGGTTAAAGTGATGTCGGCAATACAAAACATTCTCTAGGGAGGCGTACGACGAGTGAGTCAGTGTGCAACCACCGTGAGCGCACCGGAAACATTTCTTGTGGAAGCATTCTCCTTCCATTTGCACCTAATAACGTTTTATCATAAGTTCACCAAATTAAACACTACTTCACATATTAAACATATTTATCCCACAATTTATTGGACAAAACCGACATAATATTATTTATGTTTAGCTGAAACCGAATCCACAGTAAATCTAAATCATTTTGGTGCTGATGGTAAATATATCTACGGTTTCAATATTTCTGTTAGTATTTAGTTAAGACAAGAACATTTGTCTCTAACCTTTTCAAGAGGGTAAACAGTTTTGTCGCAAGCGGCGCACTTGTCTTGAGTTCCACAGAAGATGGAAGATATCTTGGTTGGAGTCTTACTCTGCAATGTTATAATTATCAGTACACTGATCCTATTGATCAATTTTCATAAAAGAATGAAAAATGAAACATTGATACGCTAAGTAATTATATAGAACGATCTATGTAGAGAAAATATATATGAAACTTACCACCTCCGGCTTCTCAGTTTTGCCTGAGAAAAGAAAGAAACTTGTTTCAATCATATGATGATTCAATCGAAAGAAATATACGATGGTTGGGGATGTTATAACAATATGAAACCTGGTTGGAAATTTTTGCTGAAATTGCCAGATTCCTTGAAGAGTTGCTCAAAATGAGTCTTACAGTACAAGACACCGTCCATTGATGAATAGTTGCTCATCTGCCATCAATACAGAAAAAGCAAAAATGATCACATAAGATCTAAACATAATAAATCTAACAAGAAGAATTGGTAACGAAATGATCTCATATATATATTAAAGAAAGTAATGCAACATACGACAAGGGTTCCTTTGCAATGGGTGCACTTGAAGCACGACTTGTGGTAAGGCATTCCTTCAATGGACAACATGTCCATCACATACACTGTCTTATCACAAGCATTACATTTGTCGGTTGTTCCTGTGAAAGACATTTTTGCTTCTTTTTTTTTTCTGTTTTTTGGGGGTTTTGTGGTTGTTGTTTCCTTCTTCAAATCCCTGAATGAATCAGATGTATGTTTTTTTTTTAATCAGATCAAGAGGTCATCTGAGGAATCAATTAAAGAAGGAAACCCACAAGACGGGAAATTAAAGATTTGGTTACCTCAGACAAAGGAGGAACGAGCGAAATAAATGTCCTCTTTTATACGAAAGCTTGTTGAAATTGGGAGGTTGCAACGGATGAAGGAGATAAAATTGGGTGGCAAAGTGATTGGAGTTGAGTAAAATAAGGGTTGTGGTGGTTTCTGACAATTTCAACCCATTGAGGAATGTTACTTTAAGCCAACTATCTCTGAGTTGGTGCAAAGCATGTCAGATGTCTCAAAGACCTGTAAAAAGGAATATAACAACCTAACATTGCTTCAATATTTTATTCTTTTTCAATAAAGAAAATATGCTTTTAATTTATATCTTATCTGTTATGCGTATCTATCAAGCTATCCAGTTGTAAAATTAATAAAGTAATCTTAATGTAAAGAAAGTGAAGCACCACTAAGTCGATTCCTTTCTTTTTGCAATATTTAAAGTAAACTTGTCTTATAACACAGCTTGTTGAAACAAGACGAGGTCTGGGATTGTCTCTCCATGTGGATCAATTCTCCTGGAACAGTTGACACCTAAATTCAAAAGCATGAACGCCTTTCGCATCATGTATCTCTCTACTGACACATTTTTATCGATTGTTTTACATCTATTTTCAGAAATAAAGAGGTTTATAAACAGAACTGACATCTCATGTGTTACCAAATATATACGTCAAAATTAGTTTGAAAAGACCATCCATAAGCAATCTAATATCTTTACATGACTGACAAGATGACTCAGCATCTTTGCTGGTCGCCTTCAACCCAATCACATAAGAAAGAATGCAGTGGTTGACACCAGGAATGGTTTCTTCCATCCAAATTCAAACCTGAAAAAGAAACACAAGTGAACTAAGTAAACACATTCTAAAGAAACGAAAATCAAGTTCAAGGCACCCACCATCCATAAGTAGCCATTTCAAAAAGAAACTAGGACTGAATAATGCTATTACTTGGGAGACATTTTAACCATTGGCAAACCACACCAGAAACTCTGAAGTTTTAGCACGTTGAATAGATCAATGTCATCCATAAGATCTCTCTCCCCATCTTTCCCAACCACATTCCTACAAAGAAGTACAAATTATAGAACCAACCTTAGGCTTCTCCTTATTGGAGCTTGTTTTGGTCCACTGCACTGTACTTTGTTGTCTGACAGGGGAAGGAAAGAAACGTCCACTCTGAAACTTTCTCCACTTTAAATCACATGTTAGTGTCTTAGTGATTATTCAAGTGCAACATATGCATCTCACTCTGAAACTGGACAAATGGGCTGATTTCGAAATTATTAACATCCCACTGGCTATTTCAACATAACATTAACCTCCAGAGTCCCTAAACATACCACAAGGGAGCCAACGTTCGTTCGGCTACGCACTCGATAGTACAGCTCTTCAACTCTGTTGAGTACTGAGCAGTTTGAGAGCCGCCAATGGTCGCTAGGTCTTTTTTTTCTTAAATAAAATATGTGTGTTTTTATATGCTTATCCCAATTATCTTGATTTATTAGTTTTTAATTTTGGTAGAGTGATACATAAAATTTTGCTTATCAACTAAAAAACTTATGTTCTTCTAGAATCAGAATGAGAGGGATGGAGGAAGGATGGGGAGAGATAATATCGGAAAAGGTAGTTTCGGCTTATATATCTCTTCCGAAGAAGGGCAAACCTCAGGGACGTGAAGTCACCGTTCTATCCGCTTTCCTCCTCTCTTCTCTTTCCCAAGGTCTGCTCTACTCTACTCTACTCTCCCTTTTGTTTTGGTTTCCTTTATTTCGATTTCGATTCAATTAGGGTTTGTGTGCAGATCCGGAAGTAATAGCGTTAGGGACTGGAACCAAGTGCGTTAGTCGGTCTCTGCTCAGTCCCCGTGGGGACATTGTTAACGATTCTCATGCCGAAGTTGTCGCCAGAAGAGCTTTGATGAGGTTCCTCACACTCACTCACTCACTCCTTCATTCATCACATATCCAAATATTTATATGCTGAATCTCCAGGTTCTTCTATTCCGAAATTCACCGAATGCAAGGGACTTCCGATATGATAAAATCTTGTAAGCGTCAGAGAAATGAGGATAACCCAACAAGTTCAATAATACTAGAGTTAGACCCAAGCTCCTGTCCTGGAGAAGTCAAATATAAGCTCAAATCTGGGTTCCACTTGCATTTGTACATTTCTCAGTTGCCATGTAAATTTACTTCTTTATATCTCCTTTTTTTTTACTTTCAAGAATTTGCTTAATGTGGCATTGATATATTGTAGGTGGTTATGCTTCTACTAGTTCACCCTTATATGCACTAAAGAAGATTCCATCAACACAAGTAGATGATGCCTCATCATTATTAGATAATGATTCTGCTGACATTTGCTCTTCCAGGCATTCTCATGTTCCAGAGATAGGTAATAATAGCAATATAGGTATTCAAATCCTCATTTCTCATAGTTGCAAACTTGCAACACTGTTCCCTCCCCTTATCTTCCTATTTTTTTAGCTGATTAAACGTGATGTTGGTCTCAATTACATACCATTTCAGGTAATGGCTCACGAGTAACAGATATGGTACAGAGAAAGCCTGGTCGCGGTGAATTGACACTCTCTGTTAGCTGTTCAGATAAGATAGCTCGATGGAATGTTCTTGGAGTTCAAGGGGCATTGCTTTCCCATGTCCTCCACCCTGTGTATATTTCTACCGTCACAGTTGGTCAATCTCTGCACTGTCCTCACAATTTTTCTTTGACTGACCACTTATCAAGTTCTTTGTATGAGAGGATACTTCCATTATCGGATGAGCTTCTGCCTTCCTTCCGTCTGAACAAGGTTCATTAGCTCCTTTATACCAAGGTGTCATGTTAATTTCTGTAGTTACTTACATACATTGTTCTAATTCCTTTGCAGCCACTGTTTTTTGAGGCCCCAGTACCACCATCAGAATTTCAGCATTCAGAAACTGCTCAAGCTACCTTAACATGCGGGTTAGTTTTCAAATGCTTTTAACTCTTGATCTATGACACATTTGTCTTTTCTTTGTTTCTGAGTCACTGACTATGTATTGGTTGTCTCTTAGGTATTCCTTGTGTTGGAACCATTCTGGCTTGCATGAAGTTATTCTTGGAACAACCGGTAGAAAGCAAGGCACCTCAGCTAAAGGAGCTCTGTATCCATCTACTCAGTCATCTATATGCAAGTAAGAGAAGAAGCTTTGTTATCCGAGCATCACCTTGCTTATTTCTACTTGATATCATATTTATTTTTCTTCTTCTTCTAGACAAAGGTTAATGGAGCTATTCTTGAAAGAAAGTCATGGACAAGAAAGTGAATCTTCTAAGTCACAAAGTTGTTACCGAGAACTGAAGGTGCGTATGATGCTGATTCTTTTCTGCTGCTTCATTTTGGGTTAACTTCCTTTGACTGGAACTAGTAACATACTAAGTTATATGAATCTCATAGTCAGTGTTTCATGTTTGGCATGCATGCTGCAACACGCAGGATTATGATTTTGTTCTCTGGTTTATTCTGAGATGATTTTGTGTGTCTTTTTTTTGGGTTACAATTCTATGCAGGACAAAGCTATCGAATATTCTTTGATGTCAAAGATTTTCAAAGGGAAGTATCCATTCAATAATTGGCTAACAAAACCCTTGACTTACGAGGATTTTTTGATAAATCAGTCGTGAGTCGTGACGAGTCACGTAAGGTATGTCATCATATTTTTTCAATCAACCTACCTTCTCTGCATCATAAGTTCATTATCGTCAACTAGTTGCTTAATTTTGACAGCTTTGTTTAGAGAAGCAAAATAAGTAACTATTATTGTGATGATTACGTTCCAAAAAGAAAGAAGAGGTGAGACCTCGAATCACAGAAAATACAAATAGCAAATAAGTATAACGGAAAACGAAAAACCCCAAGAAAACAAGAAAAACAATAACAGAAAAATATGAATGTGACTGAAAGGAATAAAGATAGGGTAAGTTCAACTCAGAGATTAACTCTTCCTTTGATGATGTCAATGCTCATCTCACTAGGATCTGTTGCTTGCAATTCAACTTGAATCCCATCCAATTCCCTCTTGAACCTGTCCTTTGAGCTTGCATACAACATCTTACTCCTCACTCTTGATGTGTCAGGTGACCTGAAGCAAAATGGATGTCTCCATTATAGCAAATTCTACATTTCTAAATCATGAAAGAAAAAAACAAAGGCAAGGAGTTGTACCATGCGATGAAAAAGATCTTGCTCTTCTGGCAATTCTCAGGAGTGGTGAAATCATAATCATAGACAGCATATCGACACTCGTCCTCGGGAATAGATTTGGTGAAATCATCGTAAGTTTCTTCTGGATTCCCAAGCTTGTCTATCATAACTTGCTGAGCCTTCTCATCAATTTTGAACACAATGAACCTATAATTCCTCTTTGATTTCAACTCCAAGAATTTGAGCTTGCACTCATCGTTAACATGCATCCCAGATGCTGAATTAGCCTGTAAAAGCATACACATGCATAGTCAACTTATATGAACACAGCACATTACATGATTGACAATACCAGATTGATAAAATGAAACATAGGAACATACCATGTTGTCTGCTAGAAAATGAGGGTTTGATGATCTGAATGAAGGGGAGGTAAGGGGGTTATAGAGGGTCGTTAGGCTGGTCACGTCTTAAAACCAAGAAGACTTTGATGTTGGCACGTTGTGGCCAAATTTACTTGATTAAATATATTAGAGCCATAGATACGTGTGTATGTAAAGCATATGTGGTGAAGTTTGTTCCGGACATCATTGGAGGAGTTGAGAGGATTCATGATGTACATGTTTTCTTTGTTTTTAATTAAAAGTTTTGACTTGTTCTTACCTCACAATTGGCAGTTGACTTTGCTCATTTTTTTGTTAATTTAGCTGGAAATATATTTATTATCCTTTGGGGTTCGTCATTTATCTAAACACGGGGTCTGCACGATCAGAAATCGCACATTTTAAAACCATTATGAAGTAAAATGATATGGCAACCAAATATCATAGGATTATCAAAATGTTTTGCTGTAATTTTGGTTCGTTGAGAGCCCATTTACTCATATAGTAAGCTTTGAAATAGTGTAAGAAAAGCCCATAAAGAGGCCTGTTACTGAAAGTGTGTATAAAAAGATACCTTAGCACATAATTATTTTATATTTATTGTTCTTTGGCAGCCAACATCCACAATTCCACAGTATAAAATTCCAATTTTCAATAATTTTCCTGTAACGCTGTATGTGAATCAATCAATCAACTGAATTTGCGTCCTTGGGTAAAAGCTATGGCGGGCTGGCGGCTAAGATTATTTGTCTGAACGGGTTATCTTAGAATTAGATGTGGTGTATAGAAGAATAAACTACTATATAATTCAAACTTGTGTTTTATTATCCTCCGTCTCACTCTCACGCTCCGAGTTGGTTCACCCGAACGGTAGCGAGTTGACAAGGTACGACCTGTTTGTGTTACCTAATTCCGTCATGTTCAACTACAACTTGTAAATGATTTTAGGTGGCTTCGAATTGAAAGATTTCAATTCAATTTTCATATTTGAACTTGGAGTGACATCTTTCCTTGTTTCCACTTTCCAGGCATTACCGTTGTTACCTTATTAGTTGAAACAAAACCATCCATGGGAGGGCAAAGCTCTAAGATTGGTACATGTTGTTTAAATTCATCATCACACAAGACTGTTGTTAATGCTCTTGAAGCTCCAGATGTTGGTGACGTCTCTGTTTCGCTCTATAATTACACTCACAAGCTCTTTTCTTTCTTATTTGGGTCTGGCTAATCCTTTTTTTTCTTCTTAAATACAGAAAACGAAGAGGATAGTGAGGTAACAGATGTTCCATCTTTTCGTGAATACACACTAGAACAGCTTAAGATCGCCACCTCTGATTTCGCTTTGGAGAATGTTTTATCTGAAGATGGAGATACAGCTCCAAATGTTGTCTATAAAGGGAAATTAGAGAATCATATGAAGATTGCTATCAAGCGCTTTTCAGGAACGGCCTGGCCTGATCCACACCAGTTCCTTGTATGATTTGTATCTTTCAGATTATATAATGCCATTTCTCATTTGATATTTACTGTTTCCAGGAAGAAGCAAGATCGGTTGGTCAGCTACGCAGCAAAAGAATAGCCAATTTACTTGGTTGTTGCTGTGAAGGTGGTGAGAGGATACTTGTGGCTCAGTTTATGCCTAATGAGACACTAGTCAAACACCTTTTCCACTGTAAGGCCTTTTGATCAAGAATCGTTTGATGCACTTTTTTGGATTTTTGTCTTCTTTAAGTATTTGCTTAGCATTTTTTTATTTATCTACCAGGGGAAACACAGCCCATGAAATGGGCCATGCGACTAAGGGTTCTCTTATATATTTCAGAAGCTCTTGAATACTGTAGCAACAAAGGACTCCCGCTGTATCATGATCTCAATGGTTACAGAGTTTTATTTGACGAGGTAATTACTCAAATTAAACTCTTTTCTGAGAAACCATGTTTTGCATTATGCTATATTCCTACACTGATGCATTTGTGGATTTCTTAAAAGGAATGTAATCCAAGACTTTCAACATTTGGGTTAATGAAGAATAGTCAGGATGGGAAAAGTTATAGCACAAATCTTGCTTTTACCCCTCCTGAGTATCTACAAACTGGTGAAATTGATTTGCCTTCTTCTTGTAGGTTATATTTTCCCAACAATTAGTACCTTGAGATTATGTATGTGTTGTTACAGGGAGGATCACAGCAGAGAGTGTGATTTACAGCTTTGGCACTCTTCTGCTTGATCTTCTCACTGGAAAGCATATTCCTCCTAGCCATGTAAGTGTGCATGGTAGCTACTTATATCGTTTCTTGAATTCTCTTTGTTATTGATATCACCCTTTCATTGTGTGTTTAGTCCCTTGATTTGATTCGAGACAGGAATTTTCAGACTTTGACTGATTCCTGCCTGGAGGGACAAGTTCCCAATGTTGATATCACAAAGTTAGTACGCCTAGCATCTCGTTGTCTTCAGCTTGAAGATCGTGAGCGACCAAACATAAAATATTTGGTCGCTGCACTGATCTCTCTCCAAAAAGACACATGTCAGGTTCCATCTCATGTTCTAATGGGCCTGCCTCAAAGTGGGACTTTTGTATCACCTTTGACTCCTTTTGGCGAGGCTTGTTCGAGAAAAGACTTGACTGCTATGTTTGAGATATTGGAGAAAATTGGATACAAAGACGATGAAGACGTAAGTTTTAAAGGGTTATATGGACTGTTAATAGTGTTATATATCACTTAGAAGTTAGAATTCTTATGTTTCCCATCCCATGAAGACTTCTTGATGGTTTATGTAACATTTGTAAATGCAGCTTTCGTTTCTGTGGACGGATCAGATGCAAGAGGCTATAAACTCAAAGAAAAAAGGAGATATTGCATTTAGACATAAAGACTTCAGTGAAGCCATTTTGTTTTACACGCAGGTCTGTCTTTTTTTTGCACTTGAATCCATAACAAGACCCTACTCCTAAGTTGACAATGTTCCTGTCTTTAAATTTTGGTCCAGTTTCTTGATTTGGGATTGATCTCTGCAACAGTATTAGTGAGGCGCAGTCTAAGTTACCTAATGAGTAACATGGTGAAAGAAGCTTTAGATGATGCAATGAAGGCTCAAGGCATATCTCCTGTATGGTATGTAGCATTGTATCTTCAGTCAGTTGCTCTTGCTGTCCTGGGAATGGATAAAGAATCCCAAATGGCACTTATTGAAGGATCCAACCTTGAAGCCAGAAAGATTTCACCTTCCACACAGAACTAAAGGCTTACTTTTTTGGGTTTTGGTAAAAGATGAAGAAGTTTTGATTCCATGGAAAGGAAACATGCCAAAAGGATTGTACTAATTGAACCTAAATCATAGAAGCTAATCCATTATTTAAGTTGGTAAATAATAGCTCAGGATGTAGGGATACCAAAGTGTACATACTCCAATTAACAGATGCATAAAGCTTTAAAAAAGCTCTGGTTGGATAATAGGATGAGAGCTTCTGTAATCTTCCTTTGATATTCCAGAGTAAACAGGTTCAGTGCCTCCATAGGTTACGAAGTTCCAGCCAAACGCGGAGCCTCCAACCATTTGAACACCATCTCCATTCGAATTTTGCTTGTCAGTTTGAACATAGCTGCTTGTCTCAGATGATTGGAGTTGAGTAGCAGTAGATGTTTGATAAATAGACTTTCCGTTGGATAAAGACTCAGTCTTAGTTGTTTTCTCAAGTTTGGGTGATGAATCTCCAATCATCTCTTGGTACAGTTGAAGCATAACCTTCATCTCTGCAAACAGCATAATACCAACCCAGAGGAAAAGAGTTTGGTAATTAATTGTGTTGTTTTTTTAAGCTAAGTGGAAAATTGAAATACAAAAGAAATTATTATTATTAAAAAGCTGAAAAGTCTCACTGTCTTGAATCTCGAAAGCTGCCTTACAGTTCCTGAAGTCTGGAGTTCGTAAAATCTGTAGCACAAATAAAAAGAGTTTGAATCTCTTCATCACAACTGCATTTAATAAAGTTCTTAATTACCTCGAGAACGTGAGGACGAAGATCTTTGAGAAGGAGACGCATCTTATAGTAGTCTGAGTTCTCGATTTGAAGATTCCCTTCGAGAGGGCGCTTTCTTCCCCTAGACGACGGAGAGCTATCCAAGTCCATAGGGAGCGAAGGTAAATCAGCTGATCTCTGATCTGCGGTTGTAGGAAGAGGAAGATCTTGTGCTGGAAGAGATGAAGTAGAAAAAGAAGGAGGTTCAGTGATTTGAGTTGGCGTAGAGGAGGTCGATTTCTCCATTTTCAAAGATTTTCTTTCCACCGGATGAGAACGTAGCAGCAGCAGCTGAGATTTTTAAAACGCCGCCGTGAAGGTTTTCTGTAATTTAATGTTTGGGCCGGCCCATATTTGTATATATGAAACGGCACGACGTTTTACTATATCGAACTACGTGCCGTTTTACTGGTAGGAAACGTATACTAGTATTTTGTAAAGAACAACCGAAGCTGGTTTTGTGTAACAACACAGACATTATCGGATTTTGTGACTGTGGTCGATGAATCCCCAAATAGACAAGGTGGTGAGAAGAACGACTATGGTGGCGACTGGTGTTGTATCATATTTCCTCTTAACCGCTGATTACGGCCCTGAGCCTAATGCTCTTGATCCTGTGAGTTCCACTTGCTTCTTTTTTCTACTGGATGTTGTTGATGAACAAATCGTATATAGTTGCTGGATTAGTGGATCTCCCTCTCTTTATTATGATAATTAGTTGTAGTTTGGTATTGAAATTGGTTAAGATCAATCAATATTTGCTATTTGCTGGATTTGAATTTTGATTAATAAACTCATGTTTGACTTGACTTCATTTTCTCTCGAACACGTAATCATTTGCTTATGGTTGTTTGTTTCTTAATGAGATTTTGCCCAATCTAGTGCTTATATTGAGGATTTTGAAACCAACTTAGTTGACTCTGTGCTTCTTTTGCAGATCAAACGGATAATCATTTCAGCTCAGGATTCCGTGAAAGAGTTCATCTTTCCATCAAAGAAATCCGACAAATGACAACGGAAAGTAAGATCTGGTAGTTGAACATCTTCGAGACTTGAGATATGTTCATAATAATAACAAGTCCCGACCGTCTTTGATTGCCTTAACGAACGCTTGATTTAGATTTACAGTTACATTTCCCTTCAAAGAGTTTAAATATTTCAATTCCCTTTTTTTCAAGACAGTAACTTCATATAAATAACTCGTAACCAAAAAAGTTAACATTTTTAAATCGATTACGGCAGAAATAAATATCTTTTTAGCTTTTGAATTTTAGGCTCGTTAAAGCGGAAACAAATACAAGTGCTTTGTTGACTTACTAACACTGATACACATACATATCACAAGACCCAACGACTACCGTCCGATTAGATATTATCTAAAAATCTGACGGTCTATATCATATAAAGTACTAAACGAACACTGAACAACCAATCTGATGGCCGAATAGGCACACTCATTGACCATAAACGGTCTCGTGTTACCATGAACGCAAAAGCGAGCGTTTGCGTTGCGTTCCGGCCGAAGGAATCTCTAATAAGGTTTTTGCATATTATTATACATGAACATATCCTGTAGCGGAAACATCTGATTACCCCCTCCTCCAAACGCGTTATCCACGGTGGCATCAATGTAATTAAACCCAAAATCAAGGGTATTATTGTAACTACCAGTAACAGACCAATCCTTCCACTTGGGCTCGCTCTGAACCTCGCTCGTGAACTCCGGTGACACCACTTGCTCCGAGCAACTTGACTCCGTCGTATGCAACTTCGGCACTGAATCCGACGTGTCAAAATACGCAAATTCACTCGCGGTCGCCGTATGTTTAGGCCGCGGAGGCATCCCCATCTCCGCTAACCTAGGCTTTTCCTCTACAAGTTCGTCGGAGATTCCGCCGTATACTACCGGAGGCGGTAGTCCTCGCTTCTCGATGGCTCCTTTTTTGTTGTATATCCGGCAAAGAACCCAATCATCCAGCTGGCAAAATCAACACCGTCAGATCAATTAAACAAATCACAAAGATTGAAACAAAGATAATACACTCATGCATAATCCAATCACGAAGATAATTACCCTGAGACTATTCTTCTTCTTGCGAACCGACCGGTCAACGTCGGCGAGTCGGTACTCATGCATAATCCAATTGGTTTTTTCTCCCTTGGGAGCTTTCCCGGCATAGAAAACAAGAGCTTTCTTAATTCCGACCGGTTTAGGAAGGCCTATCGGTTTATCAGCTCCAGTTGCTTTCCAGTAACCAGATCCAGCCGACCGGTTCGGACGTGAACCGTTGGGATATTTTCTGTCCCTGGGAGAGAAGAAATACCATTCCTTCTCACCATACAATGATAAACCTGTAATTTTCATGAAATTGAGTCAGCAGGTTTAGATTCCAAAGTCGACAAAAATTTAGAGAATTATTAATCACCGGGAAGCTCCCATGGATCGTATTTGTAGAGATCGATCTCAGCGATGATCGGAACGGCGATGGACTGAGATGCACATTTGCGGCAGAGATAGTGCATAACGAGCTCTTCATCGGTAGGGTGAAACCGGAATCCTGGAGGTAACTGTAATTCTGACATTTTTGACCCTGAGTTGAATTGCCACTAGAAGAAATTAGGAGGGTTGTTGTTGGATGATCTTATCCTAATCCTCTACCTCTGAAACTTGGAAAGAAAGAGATTAAAGTCAAATATATAAGGAGAGAGGATGGACACGTTTCGTAGCCTCAGGGTTTGTGTGAGGGAGGAGAAGAGCTTCTAGAACACACGTGGGTTGCCCAGACACGTTTCGGAAGCAGAAGTAATTTGCTGACGTGGTGATGAGGAGATTGTGTCACTGCTTACGTCTGTCGTTTTTGGGGTCCCCTCACTTGTCGTAAAATCCAGATCCGAACCGAATCTGGGCTCTGTCTTATGGGATTATTCGTTTCCGGTCGGTGGATCTCTGGTCCCACTCCCTCCGTAAATATATTTGTCTTTTTGCAAAAAGGTACTCTTATCAAATCCGAAGATTAAACTGTAATAAAGTACTACTCTCTAGTTGTCTCTATTCGTCTTTGTTGCAAGAACCTTATAATATTATTGATGGTTCTTAGTTTCTTGCCTTGTTGAGATTACTGAATGCCACTTGAATTGTTGTGTTGTTGACAATTATGCAACCATTTTAATTATTTGATTCATAAGCCCAGAGCGGAGAGTGGCAAGAAGAACCACGGAAAAATAATAAAGTATTAAATGGCCGATTGAGTAGTGGACTCCATGACTAAAAATGGGTAGTATAAGATCGATTGAAATAGTTTTGGTACAGAGGCCCACAATATTCCCACGAATCGAGCAAAAAGTGAATTTTTGGGGAAGAAAATAAAACAAGAGATAGAATTTATCGGGATGATCCTATGGCCCGAATCGAATCATGTACATTTATTTATTTGATGATAGCAAATGGGTTTTTGAAGATATTTTATTGGTTTATGATATTATAAACTTACGGTGAGATGAGCCCATTCAGAGCTTCGAGGTGACAGAGGGTTTAGGAGGTCTAGCCAATCTTAATAGGGCCTCTTGCGTTAAAGATACAACCAGCTGTTTCACGTATTAAAAACAAACAAGCAAGGTATTATCATTCATTTTTAATATAAAATTTCAATCTTTTTGAGAAAGATTTTATCATCATCTATCATCATTTCCAAAATGTATGTATCAAAGGATTCATGTTTAAAATTTGAAGGAAGAAGAAAGTACCTCTCCATTTCTGTTGAACATTTGTCCAGTGACATATCCTCGGCTCTCATACGCAGTTGGACTCACTATCTGCAATAGCCATCCGTTGTGTTGTAAGTTGGATGAATCAAAATATATCATCTCTATATAGTATGAGGTGTCCTCCTTAGTTAGACAAAACATATCTCAAACTTTTATCCTAAACAAACATTTTATATTACTTCATTTAAACATGTATTGATTTCTATGTAACGTTACCACAAAAAGCAACCAGTCATCAGCTCTTAGCGGTCGGTGGAACCACATCCTGCAAACCAAATGAGGATAACTGAGTAAGTTATATTTACTAACACATACATATAAAACTCAAAACTCCACCAAGATAAATAAAAACTTACGCATGATCCAGGCTAAGTGCAGCAGATCTCTGGCCCTTTCTTCGGTGAGGGTTCAAACCGACACCAGCAAATATTAAATCAGAGGCAAATGCAACCACACATCTGCATAAACAACATGGTTTTCCAGTTTTCATATCCACATAATTTCAATGCTATTGAGAAAGTTTGGCCTTTTAAGCCATACTCCAAATTTTTCATTTGGTGATACTAAAACACCGTTGATTCACTTGTCTCCAATGACTATTGCTTTAAAAGGGTTGTTACCAAATGAATAATAGCAATAATTTAGGTGAGGTGGCGGATTACATAGATGTAGGTACTTACCGGTGTAAAGCTTGGTCATCAGAAAGCTTTCCCTTTGCTCTAAACCAATAGCTCAATCTGCAAGAATATGTAAGAATAATTTAAAAGAAAAAGGTCTTTGTGAGGGTAAGGGATGGGTTTCATGTGTAATCACATGAGCCATACAGTTTAACCGTTCAGCATGCCCTCCTTGTGGACTGTATGACAATAAGGATATACATACAAGAGCAGTCTATGATATAATTTATTTATTTAAGTGAGTTGTAAACCTCGGAGGAGACTTTGTCTGGTTTGTTGAATTGCTGGGCTCACAAAATCGAATCTCAATTGGCCATGGAAGAAAATTTGCAGTTGCAACTTTGTTCCGGTAACTCCTGAAAGAAAGAAACAATTGGAAGATTGCTTCTACTTGAACTTCTGAAACAATGTGTCATGAATTGGAAAACACTACCAGTTACCTAGGTAAATGAGGATCAGTTATACGACGTTCACGCAACTCCTCTAGTGATAGAAGCTGCAGTTGATCGTGGTGAAGAGGAAAATCCTTACAATTTATTGGAAACCCTTATACTTGGAGAAATGATTACCGTATCAGGATCTGGCACAGAGGGCATGGTTGACTCCTGGTGATCAAATCCTTGTTGCTCTTTCTATGAAATTAATGAAAGAGAAAATTTACGAGGCAGTTTTCGCAGTTTTATGAAAGGTGGTTCTCTCTTGGTAGAGATAGAGGTTCACTATATATCTTGTAAGGAAGAATTTAAAAAACCTGAAATGATGCCAACAAGATGAATATGATATTTCCTTTCTGAACTGCATCTACTCGTCGGGTAGCAAAACTGTTCCCATCACGTATGCGGTGAACTTGATATATAATGGGGACTGCAAGAGTAACAAATAAATGAAAATAACAGCAGGCTGGGTTTCAATAGGGAAGAAAAACATCATTGGTAGCTGGAAAGAGCACACTAAAATTAATGTTCATACTATCAATATCTCCAACAAGAAGAAAATAGGAATGTAAACTGTGGACAATCTTCAGAAAGTCAACAGTTTTTGATGCTGCAGCAAGTGCCTGTAAAATATTGGTAAAAAGTGAATTAGAGGTTATGCCCTGAAAGTGACACATAACAAGTTCTATATGCAGATGAATCAGAAAAGCAATGTTTATATAGACAATAATGTAACCTCACTTGAGTAAAGGTCATACCTGTCCAACAAATTGACCTCCAAAAACTTTTCCAAATTTGGGAGCATCAGGTAGTGTGACCCCTCTGAAGATATTCAACTATAAGAAAGAACATAAAGGAAAAGAAATCAATCGCATCTCGTTTACGAGCAGTACGAAAATGAAAAGGATAATAACGTGTAGAAATGCTTGCTGACAAGAACAATGCTTAGATTAAGTTGATTCTAGAGAATGAGATAAAAGGAGAAGAGCAGTGGAAAGAATGTACTTCTAAAGGCTCCAAATGCAATATGCGTTCCACTAAAGAGCATTTGTCAACTGCCTGATCCGATTGCCATATTGAATTTGTCTCAAGCAAACCACAATGATCAGCCGGCAAAACCAAACACGTAAGCTGCAATGACAAGGCACAAAAGGAACTAAGTTCACGACACTAAAAGCAATATATGAAAGCATGATAAAATTTCAGAAAGAACCTCAGAGATAGCAACAATGTCTGCTGAATGAGTGTTACCAGAAATACCTGTAGAAAAAGGTGAGTATATCAACAATTAAACATGAATAGAAAATAAAAGAATCATCAATGATCAATCAAACCAAGGCCGAAGTAATCATATTGTTTCAAGAGAAACTCAGAACGGTTTTCATCTTCTTCGGATGGTCCAGAAACCTGAGCCTGGAAACAAAAATCTAAATTTAAAACATGTTGGCTCTCTCTTTGAAAGAACATGATAAGGGAAACTTGAGAAATAAAACCTCTCCTTGGAAAATAAAATAACATCCATCCCAAGTTTTATCTTCACGAACCACATAATCCCCTTTCCCTGCAAGCAAATACAAATATAACTCTTTGAGTTGGAGTTGAGGCAACACAACAACAATTAAGGATCACAAAAAATTGAATATGAGATGAGCAGCACCGACCGTAGCGTTTTAAGACAACAAATTGGGCGATTTTCTTAAGAGAAGAACTGGGCAACTTCTGAAGTAAAGGAACGTTTCCAAGGAACTCCACAACTGCAAAACAACATAGAATCCTTCAATCGGAGTTTTAACAACATACTTCAAGTTTTATCTATCTTCGGGTACCTTATCGACTTACCCGATTCAGTATTCATGGCGGATTCAGGAAACAATACTGTCAAGAAGATAAGATAGCCCAATTAAAAAAAAAAGTTCGATTCCTCCCTCGTGGGAAAATATCTCTCAATATATTATTGTTTCAGGAAGGTAATCCAATCATTAATTGCGCTCCGGTTTATGTTACGTTGATTTCTCTTTTTCTTGACCACGTGGCTCGATTGTTGTGATTTTGGGTCACTTATGGGCTTTTCACTTACCTCTTTGGCCCATTAAATCCTCTTCAAGTTTATATGCAAAATACTGACAGTTCAGACATTGTTTATCAAGATAATAAGATAAGAATCAAAATATAAATCATCCTTAATCAGTTAATCTTCTTTATACACTTTTTATGAAGGCGATTCAAGAAGTAATCTTTTTTTTTGTCGTCAAACAAAAATGAATAATTCATATAGTATGAAACTAGATATCGATAGTAAAAACCATAACTTATATGCCATATTACGAAGCAGTCTCTGATCATTCATTCTTTCCATCGGACGGTGCACATTGTTCAAGCTTCAAACGGAAAGAGAAAGTTTTATAAACGTTACAAAGATTCAAACGGTTCGAATTTAAAGACAAATCATCAGAAGATTGTAATATGTCAAATAAAGACCGTTGCTTTTGTTTTTACTTGTTTAGTTACGTTTTTTTTTTTTAATATTTGAAGTTTCAGACAGTGATCCATTTAAGGAAAATACTTTTTGAACAAATATATAAAAAATTTAAAATTGAATTTTAACTCGCTTGTGAAATTATCAATAATTATTGTTGTGATCTATTTTTTTTTCTTTTTCTTTTGTTTGCTTTTGAATTTTGGCACGCCTAACGGTCTCTGCTTTTGCTTTTTAAAAATATGTTTTTTTAGTTCGATCTTACTTTACTGTTATATGGTCCTTGGAAATTTCACTATCAAAAATTATTCTCGGTTCAAAATTTTTGGATTTGGATTCTAAAGTTTTGCTGATAAAAATCACAACGCATGTTCTAAGTTTCCGTTACATTATACTCTTTGTTATTTCTTCCATTCTAAAGAACCAGTGGAGTTTTACCTTTATACATAAAAACGGAGTATATTTTAGAAAGATGGAGAATTTGTCAAATCCTGAAGAAAACGACGATGTGGGTTTTCGTCAATCACCTGGTTCCGTCGATCCAAATGACCAATCAGCATCTGAATTTCCGGTTTACTTGACTATGAGCAGAGATTCCTTGGCTCATCATGGAACATGGTCTGAAACTTCAGGAGGCTTTTCAGACCATATAGATGAAACCAGCAGTTTTTCTAGTGAAGTTTCTCCTTCTGATTGGCCTCTTCTCTTTACCCTATCCAATTCCGACAGCTCAAATTATCTAACTACCTTAGACATGAAACAGAATCTGAATGAGTCTAAAGAGAATCTTGCACTCCAAGGAATTTTAGAGCCTGGTTAGTTTTTGTCTTTCTCTTTCTGTGTCTGTATTTCCACTTGTCAAAATCTTGAAACTGTTGTGCAGAACTGGAGACGATGAAGGAAAGATTCTCAAAGCTTCTGCTTGGGGAAGATATGTCAGGAAGCGGCAGAGGCGTTTGCACCGCAGTGACAATCTCAAACGCTATAACCAATCTTTATGGTAACTCTAAAACTAAACCTTTACAGTTTTTGAGTTTCAGATTAAGACATATAATTGATATCTTTTGATATTGAGAATGCAGCTACAGTTTTTGGACAGAATCAAAGATTAGAGCCGTTGGAGAAAGAGAAGAAGACAATGTGGAAAAGAGAAATGAATTGCCTTCTCTCTGTATGTGACTATATATTCGAGTTTATCCCAAAGTCACAGAGTCTAAGCAATGGAGCCATTTTTGAGGTATCAAACACTTTTAGACTCAAAACTCAAAGAATAAAATAAATAAATAAAAAACTTTTTTTATTATTGTAAGGTGATGGAGAGTAGACCAAGAGCAGACATGTACATCAATTTACCAGCACTCAGAAAACTAGATTCCATGCTTACGGTACTCTAAAACATGAAGAGATATGGATAATGCTTACTCAGTTATTAATGTCTCTCATGAAAAGGTTTGTTGTTTGCAGGAGACATTGGATAGTTTTGAAAAGACAGAGTTTTGGTATGTAGAAAAAGGAAGTTTTTCAATGAAGTCAAAACTTGGATCATTCAGGAATGTGATTGTACAGAGGAAAGAAGAGAAATGGTGGTTACCAATTCCTATAGTACCATCACAAGGTTTATCAGATAAAGCAATGAAACAACTTAAGTGCAAGAGAGAGAGCACTAATCAAATCCATAAAGCTGCTATGTCAATCAATAGCAGCATCCTTGCTCAAATGGATATCCCAGATTCTTACATGAAAACTCTTCCTAAGGTAAAACCAATGATCTTTTTATTTATTTTTTGGAGTTTCCTACTGATTTTATTGCATTTGCAGAGTGGAAAAGCGAGCACAGGAGATACAATATATAGAAAGATGATGAGTTCAAGGAAGTTTATACCAGAAAAGCTTTTAGACTGTCTCAAGATTGTGTCAGAGCATGAAGCACTTCAGTTAGCTGATAGAGTAGAAGCTTCAATGTACACATGGAGACGCAAAGCTTGTCTTAACAATTCCAAGGCTTCATGGAATATGGTGAAAGATCTTATGTCAATTACAGATAGATCAGACAAGAATTATGTTCTGGCTGAGAGAGCTGAGTCTTTGCTCTTCTGTTTGAAACAACGGTATCCAGAACTGTCTCAGACTTCATTAGATATTTGTAAGATTCATCACAACAAGGTAAGAAACAAGCAATGACTTGAATCATGTTTCTTGAATCTTTTGATAATTTATTTTTGTGGTTTGAAGGATGTTGGAAAAGCTGTGTTAGAGAGTTATTCAAGAGTTCTTGAAAGTTTAGCATTTAACATAGTTGCTTGGATTGATGATGTTCTTTATGTTCACAAAATGATGGTAGGAGAAGAAGCAGCATAACTAATTACTATACATTGTAAGATAAACTATGTTCTTTAGTACACTATTTTGGAGTAGCCTTTGTTGATCTAAGCTTAAAGTTAACTTAAGAGAAAAGTTAACTTTCCCTAATCCTTTGAGTACTTGTTTTGGTAAGGATTAGAAAAAGGAAATAATGTTAGGAGTTGTCTAATGTTATTAGGTTTCGTTAGAGAGTTAATGAAACTAGGGTTTTTGTGTTTTGACCTTTATATATAAGTAGTTACCAAGTTGTGGTATCACTTGAGTTGAGAGGTGATTGGAGAGCTTAAGTTTTTGTGTAAGTTTTCTTAAGCAATAAAAGAAGGTGTCTTTTATAATCTCTTAATCATAACTAATCTTAGAACTTGATTCAATAATTGGTATCAGAGCATAATTGGATTAAGAACTCTAAGGTTATCACATAAGCACGAAGAAGGAGTCTTCGATATAGCCACAGGAGTCGTTTGCAGTAGCAGAGCATGGGAGATATTGTTGTGACAAAACCTAAAGAAAGTGGCACATCAGCTGTGCAGTGTCCGATGTTAACTACGACCAACTACACAGTTTGGTCTCTGCGCATGAAGATAGCACTTAGAGTGCATAAAGTATGGGAGACCATTGATCCAGGAACAGATAATGTGGAGAAG
>KE159064.1:138614-149923 GCA_000411055.1 Leavenworthia alabamica | reverse complement strand
TCGGACACTAATGGAAATGACGAGAAGCATACTTAAACATATGGGAGTACCTAACTATGTTTGGGGAGAGGCAGTAAGGCACGCTACTTATATCATCAATAGAGTAGCAACAAGAACTCTGTTTGAGAAAACTCCATACGAAGTCTTCAAGGGAAAGAAACCAAACATTGAACATTTGCGTGTGTTTGGGTGTATTGGGTATGCAAGGATAGAGACTCCACATCTGAAGAAGTTGGATGATAGATCACGAGCATTGGTTCATCTGGGAACTGAACCGGGTTCAAAAGCATATCGACTATTTGATCCCATCAATAAGAAGATAGTCGTAAGCAGAGATGTGATATTCGATGAGAATAAAAGCTGGAAGTGGGGTAGTAAGGAAGGAGAAGTTTGTGAGAAACCGGGAATGTTTAAAGTCGTTTTTGGTGAATTTGGAAATAACGGAATTAGAGGAGAAAACGTAGTTGAAGATACAGTTGACGAAACAGGGGAGGATCATGAAACAGGGGATACCGAAACAGAGAATGAAACAGAGGAGGAACACATTGAAGAAACAGATACAGTCTCTGAAAATGGAGGTGATAATTCCGAAAGTTATATTCAAACAGAGCCTCTGCTTCGAAGATCTACGAGAGAAAGTAAGAAGCCAAACTACTTGGACGATTTTATTCTGTTGGCTGAACTTGAAGGTGAACGATTGCTAATCGCCTTAGATGAGGAACCCTGGGATTTCTCTGAAGCTAAGGAATCTCAGATATGGTTAGAAGCATGTGATGAAGAGATACACTCAATTATAAAGAATAAAACATGGGACTTGGTAGACCTTCCTCGTGGGGCAAAACCGATAGGATTGAAGTGGGTTTTCAAAATTAAACGCAACTCTGATGGTAGCATAAATAAATACAAGGCAAGGATTGTTGCTAAAGGTTACGTTCAGAGACATGGCATAGATTTTGATGAGGTATTTGCACCAGTAGCACGCATTGAGACAGTCAGACTTATCATTGCTAAAGCAGCATCAAATGGTTGGGAAGTACATCACCTTGATGTGAAGACCGCGTTTCTACATGGAGAGTTAAAGGAAGAAGTTTATGTTACTCAACCAGAAGGGTTTGTAGTCAGAGGTAGTGAAAACAAAGTCTACAAACTACACAAAGCATTGTATGGATTAAGGCAAGCACCTAGAGCATGGAACAATAAACTGAATAAAATTCTTAAGGAGTTGAATTTTGTGAAGTGCCTTAAAGAACCATCACTGTATCACAAACGAGAGAATACGAGTTTGCTCCTTGTAGCTGTTTATGTTGATGATTTACTTGTCACCGGATCAAGTTTAGACGNGTTTATGTTGATGATTTACTTGTCACCGGATCAAGTTTAGACGTAATATCTGAGTTCAAAGTCAAGATGGCGACTAAGTTTGAGATGAGTGACTTAGGGAAGTTAACATATTATCTTGGTATTGAGGTGTTTCAACATGAAGAAGGAATTACACTAAAGCAAGAGAGATATGCTTCACGAATTCTAGGAGAAGCTGGAATGAGTGAGTGCAATGCAACTCATGTGCCAATGGATTCAGGTTTGAAACTATCTAAGGCACATAATGAGAAGGGAATCGATGAAAGGGAGTATAGAAGACACATTGGATGCTTACGATACCTACTTCACACTCGGCCTGACCTTTCTTATAGTGTGGGTGTGCTTAGTAGATACATGGTTGAACCAAAGGAATCGCATGGAGCAGCTTTAAAACATGTCTTAAGGTATCTGCGAGGAACTCTCTCCCATGGTCTTACTTTTCATCGCAAGACTAGAACAGGGCTGGTAGGCTATAGTGATAGTAGTCACAATGTGGATGTAGATGATGGCAAAAGCACTACTGGACATATTTTCTATCTTGATGACTGTCCCATAACTTGGTGCTCACAAAAACAAGAGACAGTGGCGCTGTCATCTTGCGAAGCAGAGTTCATGGCGGCAACTGAGGCAGCAAAACAAGCAATCTGGCTTCAAGAATTACTTGGAGAAATCACCGGTGAATCATGTGAAAGAGTGACTCTAAGAATTGACAACAAGTCTGCAATTGCACTCACCAAGAACCCCGTATTCCATGGTCGAAGCAAGCACATACATACTCGGTACCATTACATACGAGAGTGTGTGGAGAATGAACAAATTGAGGTAGAGCATGTTCCCGGAAGTGAACAAAAGGCAGACATCTTGACTAAAGCATTAGGAAGGATTAAGTTCAAGGAAATGAGAGAGCTCATTGGTGTTCAAGAGATTAAGAGAGTTAACTTCAAGCTTAAGGGGGAGAATGTTGATCTAAGCTTAAAGTTAACTTAAGAGAAAAGTTAACTTTCCCTAATCCTTTGAGTACTTGTTTTGGTAAGGATTAGAAAAAGGAAATAATGTTAGGAGTTGTCTAATGTTNTGTTGATCTAAGCTTAAAGTTAACTTAAGAGAAAAGTTAACTTTCCCTAATCCTTTGAGTACTTGTTTTGGTAAGGATTAGAAAAAGGAAATAATGTTAGGAGTTGTCTAATGTTATTAGGTTTCGTTAGAGAGTTAATGAAACTAGGGTTTTTGTGTTTTGACCTTTATATATAAGTAGTTACCAAGTTGTGGTATCACTTGAGTTGAGAGGTGATTGGAGAGCTTAAGTTTTTGTGTAAGTTTTCTTAAGCAATAAAAGAAGGTGTCTTTTATAATCTCTTAATCATAACTAATCTTAGAACTTGATTCAATAGCCTTAAGGATCAAAGATAAATGATGAATATACATTGCTTAATCAATCATCTTTAACATCCTAAACCTCATCCAAAATATTTATATGTTTCTCTAGTTTTGTCTCACACCACTCATTCAAAGACAAAATGAATCCTATTACATATCTTCTTATATTATGCAATAACTATTTCATTTGTGATCACAAGTCAAGCATGAGTTCTTCCAATAACTCATTTAGAATCAATTCACTTGTCTCAAAGCCAATGCCCTCAAGGTCACATCTAACGTCTAACCAGCTCCAAGGTCTAGCCATGTCTTCTTTAACTATCTGGTCCAACGATAGAGGGAGTTGCACTGGCAACATATGACAATAAACCTTTTCTTGAACCTCATTAACGATGCTTTCACCACTAAATGACAACAAGACTTGGGTTCTGGGTTTAGCTAAGGAAACCCACTGAGGAAACCTGCAGAATTCGAAGACAACTTCATTGATGCAGTCAAAGAGGAGCTCATGATCAACACATAACTGATTTGGATAGAATGGTATGTTGCAGATCAAAGCCGGATTAAGAAGCTGGTCAGAGAATTCTGTTTTCAGATACAGCTCTTCCCAGTTTGAGTCTATTGCATCTAACACCGCTTTTATGTACTTAAACACAGCATCTTTGTCATCCACATGATGATTTTTTTCTTGCAATTGGTTACATAAAGGATGTATCTTTGGTTCATCTGAGTTGTGTCAAAGATGAGTCAATGTCAAATCGAAGTCCAGTAAGTATTGTATTTGTATCTTTCTTTTCATACCTCTTGGTGGAGTTACTTCATATTCACTGAATAGTGGTTTGAGCACTGATTCATCATACTCCTCAGTTTTAGAGGTATAGTTAGATGATGAGGCCACAGAGAGAAGAGAAGGTTTCTGTTAGAAGAAACAAAAGCAACCAAATACGTTTATAATACTTCTTCTCTGTATCAAAATTTGCATATTATATTTAAAAAAATGAACTTGCCTCATCATAAGCTTCATCAGCAATCTGGTTGCCTTTGGATATGAGAGGGCTATTATTCTCGCTTGATGAAGTTGTTTCTATCACTTTGACAGTCATGGAATCATCTGCAGTGTCTCAAAACAAACATTATATGATCAATATATATTAGAGATAAAAAAAATAAAAAACAATAATATAAACAACTTACCTGCAATAGTTTCAGACATTGAAGCAAATCTTGAACGCACGGTTAAATTTTGATGCCATATTCTTACTGGGCTGCTAAAAGGAGATGAATACTCTGGAAGATACTCAATCCTCTGTTTGTTCGTTTTAAAAATTCCATCTTTCAACAGCTTATATAGATGTTTGTCGTTGTCATAGTATTGTTCATCATGTGATCTCTTCTGAGATATTGAAGTCATGCGCTCTAGAAAGAAATGATCTTTAGTTGACAAACTCCTCTGAAAGCTATTTTTCTTCTTCTTCTTCCCAAACAAGCTCATGTCATGTCGAGGTTTCTCCTTTCTGATTGCATGTTTAAGTTTTCTCATGATCTCAGGGAGAAACAAATGCAGATTCTTCCCTTTGTTTCTTCTCATCAAAGTAGAATCTTCAGATGTGTTGTGTTCCTTCTTAACTTCTTGTGGTGATGATGATCTCTTCTTCTTCCTTTTTAAAAAACCAGTTATCCAGCCTAACTGATCTCTCCTGTCTCTTCTTTTTGAGTCGTCGACATGGTTTTCCATTGAAGAACCAATTCCAATATGCTTATAATATATATACTTCTACAATCTCAGATCTTTTATAAACAGACAACAAAATATTTAAAACGCAAAAGTTTTTGAGGATGAGACTTTGCTATGAAGGAGAAGAAAATATTATTTTTGACATCAATTGGGCATTGGAGAGGATTTTTTTTTTGTTTATATAGAAAAAAATCTACTGTTATTTAAAAATTCTATTTACATATTTTAATCTTTTACTAAAATAACGTATTATTCATTCTTAGAACTAATAAAAAATAAAATAAAAAGAGATCTTAAAGCTTTTAGTTTTGGAAGTTAATTGAACTACTAGGGTAAGATAAGATTTGATTCTTTGTATTTATAGTAATACAACATTGACATAATGTAAATTTGAAAAAAGAAAAAAAGAATCTAGTATACTAGATTAGATAACGATGTATGGATTTCAAAATTGATACATCCGATTTTGAATATAACTCTTAAATGTTTTAGACTAGAAAACAACAAATCTGGCTCTAATAACATTTTATTGGATTATTTTTCCAATTACTAATTAATGGAATGGACATATCTTTCTGGTCCAATTTATTCAAAACTTAGTTGTGAAGTTTTTATCAAAAAAAATGAAGCTAAAATAGAACAAATAAGATTTATTTCTCATTCTAGAGGGGACATCCAATCATATGTTTCCATGTCATAATTTAGAAAAATAAATTTTAAGAAATATAAAAAATCACTATATCTTATAAAATATTACCATAATGAAAAACATTATGTTTATATTGAAAATCAACTAAAATATTATATAAGTCATAATTGTTAAAAGCTATCCAACTAAAATCATCTTAAACATGATTATAGTAATATAGATATAAATGAAAAAAGAGTTTTTTTTTTTTTTTGATCGTCATGTAATAGAGAGTTTTACCACACAAAAAAAGATGTAAAAAGGAGAAACATAGATCCTACCTGGATTTCAGTTAATTATTATGGGGTTACTGAACTTTCGTTTAGTCCTCCTCGCTGTCTTCAGAATCCTTTCAGTTTCCTTCTCTGCGTCCCACTCGAAGTTAGCTCCTGTAATTTTTATCATTATGATCCATCTTGAGTTCGCTTCATTGTTTCGAGAAGAATCAAGTTTAGAAAAAGTTCCATACCTTTGGTGTTCACGTCCAACAAGCATGAAAAGCCTCCATCAATATCTTCATCTGAGTCTATTACAACAATGCATTGCTCATACTACATGGATTGAATTTCACATTGCTTAGATTTTGGAGAAGTGAAAAGATTTGTTCTTATTATAGCTGACTAATGAGAGAAAATCCAACCCTAGCCACCTGCTTTGTTCGAGTGTTTTCGAATTTTACTGACTTTGTTGCTACACGTTTCCTGAAACTGCTCTGTTCTGGTTTCACCGTCTTCCAACTTCCCACTTGTATCTTTGGGGATATATATGTTTTGACAGTTCTGGCTGAAGCGTTAAATGGACTGTATATTCAACATAAAACATTAATATCTATGGTAATGTTTTTTTTTTAGTAAACAAGGGTAGAAGAAGCAAACCAATGTTTTGGCCTACTTTTTAGGAAGCTGCTGTTGCATAGTTTTCAGTGGAGTATTACAAAAGGAATTGCTCTGCAACTGATTCTCACATGTGTTAGCGACAGCTGAGCTTCTTAAGAAAAAATGAAACTCTGAAGAGATGAGATGTTCACTGCAATAGAGTTAGTTACCTTGGCAGCTGGACGGCACTTCTCATATATGTTTTCCTTAGTCTGTTGTTTTAACAAAAGCCATATTAATTTCTGAAATTTGCAACTTAAAGAGCAATTACATTGAAAGCAAAAGACACTCACTTGTGGTGCTTTCGGAGCCTGAAGTCTTGGCTCAGGCATCTTCAAGCCAGTCATAACCTACACAAGTTTTGGCAGTGGGAATCAAAGAAAAACACATGTGCTTTAATTCACAAACGGCCAAGAACTTAGAGTTACCTTGGTTGCTGGACCACGCTGCTCAGGCAGGTTTTCCTTAGCCTGATGTTTTGAAAAGGATACATTAATTGCTCAAGTTTGTAGCTTAAAGAACAAAAACATGGAAAGAGGGAGAAAATACCTTCACTTGTGGTGCTTTTGAAACCTGAACTTTTGCCTCAGACGTCGTTAAACTAGCCAAGACCTATAAGAGGGTTGGTAATGAGAACTAAATGTGCACATAACTTTTAAATATTTATAACAATCCGATATGACACAAATACAAACAAATTTTCTTCAAAACAATCATATTGTTACCTGAATCTCTTTGGTGAACGTATGACAGATTTCCCTTTGTATTTTCTGTAGGGCGGTTTCTACTTGCTGTGGGATAGCTGATAGCATCTGAATGATTCTCTGTAGCTTCTCCTGATTAGGGTCTTTGCTGAATTCCTCCAAAATAGATTTAACACCTCCATCATGACTAGCTTTAACATCTGCTTGATCCTTCAACTGCTTTCCAATCACTCAAGCTTAATCAATTTGCACAAAGGTTATACATTAAGAAACAAGAAAAACTGGAAAATATTTGCTATTACCAGCTGCTGAAGTGAAGTTTCTTGGAGAATCAACTTTTCTTGTATGCGTTCAGCTGCAGTAAACAGATGAAACTATAAATTCAGCCAAGTATCTATTGAGACCTTCACAAGCAGCATGGAGAAATCATGAATCATTCTTCAAGACATGATCAACGGTCAAGTGAAATGGTGATCAACAAACTGATAAAACTACTGAAGCAAACAATGTCAGTCATTGAATTACTCCTGTTAGTATTACATTCGTAAGGAGTAAAATTAAAGACCCTGCCAACAAGCCAGTTACTATCCCATGTGGTTGGTACATATACTGAGAGCAGACTGAATTTGAGATTAATAAAATATTCACTTGGAGCTTGTGTGTCTAGTGTACTTGAAAAGGAGACAATCATAGAACTCACTTTCAAGAAATACTTGTTTAGTTCCTCTGTTGGCTTGCATGATGTCACTCTGAATAGAATCTAACATCATTCCAAACCTGCTCAAAGAAGTTTCCATCATCCCAAACCGTTGCTCAAGTTCTTCACTGACCTGAGCTATTAAGTAACAAATCAATAAAAGTAAAATCCTATTAGGAGCCATCCATGCTAATTTGTGAATTTAGAGAGAGCAAACTCACATTTAGATTCACCGAGTGAAGCAGAACTCCATCTTCTCGTAAGACCGCTGGAAGATCTAGATCCAACCAACTGACTATCTTCTCGTCTATGATTGATTGGAGGTAAGCAACTAACCTTCTTGAATGAGAGATCTCTTTCCTGAGAACTAAATCTCTGGGCAGAAAGGAAAAAGAGCACAACTATGAAACCAATATATATACTAATAGAATTATGATAACTCTCAAGAAGTCCCATGAAGTTTAGGTTGGTAATTAACCTGATCGTTAATGAGGTGATCTTCGACAGAACTCTGAGTCATCTGAGAAAAACCACAACGCTGAGAGTGAGAGGAAGGTGGTCCCTGCGAGAATGACTGCTGTGAACGAAGCTGCTGAGATGCTTGTGGTTCAGCTGATCTCCTTGTAAATATACCACACAGATGATATATCAGTTTGAAAGAGCAACAATATATTAGGTAGCTAACACGAAAGAATTATCAAACGCAATTGTCCCACTAAGTCTTCATCGGATTCTCTTGGGTATCAATAAATTAGTCAGTAAATAGAAGTGAAATCTGACCTTAAATTAGGAGGAAACACGGATATTGATTTCAGATCGCAGGCTTTGTTGATATTCATCTTCATCGTTAAATCTCAAACCCACTAGACAGAAGACGCAGCTCTTCTTCCAATTTGACGATTGTCAACAATCGATAATCAAATTTAGGGAAGAGAGAGAGTGTGAGTCAGTGAGTGAGAGAGAATACAAATTGAATTTTGAATTTTAGAGAGAGAGAGAGTGGAACAGTCGAACAACTGGGAAAATACGTGTTATCTCATAAATCTGGCGGTAAATGGATGGTTTTAGAGGCGATGAAGCCCATAAACGGCCCACAGGCCCGTATCACTCAAAAGACTTCAATTGAATAACACGCACTAATTTCCGAGAGTGGGAGACGGACCGTTAAAACCAAATCTATGTGACGTGTCTTCCTCCGACGGTCTAACCAATCGCATTCTTAATAGACCGATAAAAATGTCTTTAAATAATAAAGGAATTAGCTTAACCAATCACCAAATCTATTTCTCTTCTCAAAAAAGTTATCAATAATTAAAAATGACTAGAATGCGTTTCTTTTACCATCTTGACTCTGGATTCTAGAACATCCTCTAATAGTTGAGTCATTAAAAACAAAACACTATTGTTATTCGCCGAAACATCAAAATTTGATTATCAAAACTTAATGTATAATCTACACTAATATTCCCCGAAACTTATTGAATAAAATAAGCATTGACTCGTGACTTACTACGCAATTGTGCCGAAACCTCCCTGTAATTTAGTTGTAAAGGGGCAAAGATGACCTTCATGTCCTTGCCTCACTCTATATATATGTGCATGCATTCACAAAAATTTTATAACTTCAAATCTTCGTTTCAAACAAAAAAAAAGAAGCAAACAGAACAAGTAATAATCCATGGGAGGAGGACAGCAAAACGACGTTGTTTATGTTGCAGTGAATGAATATGTTCCAGAAAGTGAAAAAACTTTGTTATGGACATTGAGAGATCTTCCAGTTCCAGTCAAGAAGCTTCACCTTCTTCACGTTTATCCTCAAGTTTCGTTGACAGCTTCTTGTAAGTATTTTTAAGAACCTTTGATTCTGTGAGGTATGAATGATTGTAGAGCTCGGATTGATATTTTAATTTTGTTTTTGAAATGGTCTAACTGTTCAGCAACGCGGTTTAGCGAAGGTGAGATAAATAGAATCAAAGACTCAGAACTCGAAACTTTAAAAAATATGTTCAAGAAGTACTGTGAGATCTGCAAAAAAAACGAGGTTTGTTTTTTTTTTTTTTTAAATTGATTCTACAAAACACACACTTGTGGCGATTAATGAAAACCAATTTTGATATGTTGATGATGTAGTTAAAAGAAGAAGATGTGGAAATATCATTGAACTCAGGAAATGATGTGGGAAAAACAATTGTTGAACTCATCAACCAATACAATATCAGGACGCTCGTTATGGGAGCCGCAGCTGATCCTCACTACTCAAAGCAAGTGACATCAATCAATTTATTTATTATTCTTAAAAGAGCAGTTAATAAAGCAAATACTCTAAACCTAATGCAGGGGAATGTGTATTAAATCGAAAAAAGCAGCGCATGTGAGTCAATATGCACCTCGAGGTTGTGAAATGTGGTTCATCTGCAAGGGTAAACTCATCAAGAAAATGTAAGCTTGAGAATAATTACACTTGTTTTGTGTTTCATAATTAAATGTTTAATTTGTTTAATAGGAAGGGAAGTTTTGGCGTTTTGAATCCATCAGCCCCAATCATACCTAGTAGGACCGAAGTAAACTACTCAGGTCCAACACCTCCTAATGATTTTTTGTGTCCCATTTCAATGGTAAGGATTTGTTCTTTAAACTGCTTTGTTGTTGAATGCAAATTATGCAATTGCTCATATAAAATAAATTCAAATGATGTAGGAGTTAATGAGAAATCCCTGTGTGGCTGCTGATGGTTTCACCTACGAGGAAGAGGAATTCAAAAAGTGGATACGCACAGGAGGTCGACACTCACCAAAGACAGGCGAGCCACTCGAGCATTGTGACCTTACTCAAAACCACACTCTTCGTATTCTCATTGAAGACTGGCGTGAGAAACACCGTGATTATGTTGATTAATCTGTTATTGGATAATCAATACTATATATAATAAGTTGAGATTGTGTAATTGTGTTGTGATTTTGGGATTTTCCTTTTGAATTTGTGCTGTAAAACTCCATTTGATGTATAATATTACTGTTCTCAATGTATCGATTTGTGTATAAAATAAATTCCTTTCTATCCAATGTTTATTTTTATTTTAGAAAAAATATGCGAATACATGATTAAGAGTCACCATCAATAGAGAGAAAATACAGATCACATATCAAACAATTTAGAGGAAATATAAATGTCTTTTGCGCCAAGTTAACGCAAGTAGCGGGAAACAGAACAGAACAGGTCAATAATATATGGGCCGTGTAAATGTAACCAATGGGCCGACTTGGATCAAGGTGAAATAGATATGACCGTTCACACTAAAAGCTTCGTGACGTGTCGTAGGAATTAATCTTAATCGCTTGACACGACGACTATTCCCAGAACATCACCCTTTTTTGTTTTTTTGGGGTATAGATAATGTTGACTGGCTCTCCACTCCAGCTACCGTTTTATACTAACTTCAGGTTACTCTAATCGGACGCCGGCTAATTTAGCTGTGGTTGATCGAACATTATTTGGCATTAAACAGGTATAAACTAGACATATTTTTTTTTTATATTTTTTTAAAATTTTTCTCCTTGACTCCGTCAAAGCCTAAAATTATCTTGCCATCGGTTTCGAATTCCTGTATCTGATATTTTATGATTTTCTCAGTTGACATTTAAATTAAAAAATTCCAGATTCCTTTTATTTTATCTGATTTTTATGCATTAGCTATTTGATGTATTATTTTGTGGTAAGAAATTTTCTCCGTATTAAGTGAAGAAGAGGCATATTTCGAAAAACAAATTTGATGTTAGCGAAGTTGCATTTTATTATTGTGCTCTTATGTTATCTCTGTTAAGATCAGATCTTTCGTAGTAATCACTTTGTTTCTCAGAAAATACATTAATTTGAG
>KE159064.1:116200-138580 GCA_000411055.1 Leavenworthia alabamica | reverse complement strand
AAAAAAAAAAAAAAAAAATTGACTCAGAAAATGGTGGGAAATATCTTTACAATTAGTTGTTAAAGGAACCAATATATATATGTTTGTATGTATTATATAATAATAATTGTGATAGTGTATCATCAATCTTCTTCTTTTAGAAAAATATATAATTTTGTCTTTGAGAATCCTATTAGACAAAAGTGGAGAATCCATGGCAACAGAGGCTTTGAATGACCATGATCCCGTTTATGTTGCAGTAAGTAAAGACGTTGGTGAAAGTAAATTGACTTTGTTATGGGCTTTGAGGAATCTCCGGGTGGGGAAGCTTCTTCTTCTTCACGTTCATCAACTCATTTCAATGACCCCTTCCTGTAAATCATCTCTTTTCCCTTCTTCTTTTTTTTGGTTGCCAAGAAACTTTGATCAGGAGGGCATGTATTGATAGGAAATGAAATCTTTGATTAATGATGATGCACAGCTGATACTAAATTGATGTTTTTATTTAACATTGTGCTGCTTCTAACTCTATTGGTGATGAAATAGAAATAATATCTGGTATCTTAAAATTATTGATCCAAGGTTGGGGATGTAAGTGGTGGTTTCAGCTAGGTGTTTCTGATACCTACTCTGTATTTAGTGTATATGTGTGGGTGATGTTACATCAAGCTATTGATAATTCCTTATCTGTAGAGAAGATAAAAAATTATGCTCTTGAATACAACAGGCTTTGTAAATATGTGTTGTTTCTGAATTCCAGCAAGTGGGCTAGAACAAAGCGAAATAGATGCCATACAGGAGTCAGAACTGATAAGTTCATATGAGAGCCTTTACAAGTACCGTGATATCTGCCAAGTTGAAGGAGTGAGTGCTCTTACAACCCTTACTAGCAACAGAAAACTGATAACATATTCTCATGGTTCATTTGTTCTGCAAACAACAACAGCTATGATTAGAATCTCTAAGAGTTGAACTTTAGTTAGTATGTCTACATCGTGTATGTCATAGAATTGCTTGTGTTCCAGGTTATCCAACAAGATGTGGATATACTCCCTTATCGAGCGATCAATGTTGGGGAAGGGATTGTGGAACTCATCTATGAAAACAATATAAAGAAGCTTATTATGGGAGCAGCGGCTGATTCCCATTACACTGAGTAAGTATATTTTGAGAACCATTATGTGTCTCCAGAACAATGCTGTTGTGAAATCTTTTTTTGTGCAATAATCTGTGTGATACAAAAATGAATATGTAAATAGGCAAACACTCACTCTATCTCTGACGATACAGGGGCATGGATCATATCACGTCTAGCAAAGCTGAGTACGTGATTCGTTGTGCCCCTCATAGCTGTAAAATATGGCTTGTGTGTAATGGTAACCTCATCCAAACGAGGTACGCTTGAGGATTGTACTTTTGACATGTTATCTGAATCTTTGTGAAATTTTAGTAGAAATTTTTTCTTTGTTTACTACTTACTAGGGAGGGACAGTTTGATCTTGTGGGTTCTGAATCTTCAAGCAGCCTTCATGGCCTTGAATCTGCTCTGATAGCATACGAGGGAGCAGGAAGCGTGGAAGGTATCACAGAGTCACATGCCCTATTGTCATCTGAAGAACAAGCGGTATGTAAACCCCGTTTTGGTTAGCACATAGCATTTTGGAGGATTTTTTTTGTGAATTTGAAACTTTGTGAGTTACTTAAAACCTTTGGAGAGGAAGAAATGAAATTGTACCAAATGGAAAATTTTAAAAGTCACACAATTCTCATGGTTAGCTCAAATTTATAATATCCGTTTCTTAAAATCCGAGTTTAATCTCAAGTTTACCATGTGAGCCTTTGTAGTGGTGTTTTATATCTTCAAGTGTAGGGGATTGTCATTTGTTCAATTGCCATGATTCTTTCAAACAGACTAGTGGGACTGAGGCGATGTATTACGAGGAGCAGAGGCAGAGATTAGAATTTGACGAACTAAAGAGAGAAAATGAGCAACGCGATAATGTAAGACGTGAAAGAGAGGAAGCAATGTCAAGTTCCTTTAGTGTCACTCAGAGACTGTACAATGAAGAAGTAATTTGCAGGAGAGAAGCGGAGGAGGAACTAAACAGAGCGAAAACTGAAATTGAAGATATGAAAAGGGTCCAAAAGGAGATGTTAGAGATGTTCCAGGAAGAGCGAGAGATGTTCCAGAAAGAGCGAGACGAAACTATGAGGACAGTTGAAGAGCTTTTAAGAAATCTCAACCTGGAGACGAGTGTGTCATCATCCCCGTTGCAGTGGCCTGTTTCCGACGAGCCTCCCGAATATTTCATATGTCCCATTTCAAAGGTCAGGACTCAAACCCTCCATGTAGAAAGCATATTCTTCTCAATATCTCAACTTTATTGTTCTAAGTTCTAGCCATACATGTTACTTAGAACTAATCTTCCATTTTGACATTTTCTGGTCTGTTGTCTAATGTATCCTTTGCCATTTCTCGTGAATGTAATGTAGGAGATTATGAAAAATCCTCATGTGGCCGCCGATGGTTACACCTATGAAGCAGATGAGTTCAGAAGGTGGCTCAGTAATGGAGGTGAAAATTCACCGATGACAAACCTTAGGCTCGAGAATCACAATCTCACCCCTAATCTTGTTCTTCGTTCAGCCATTATTGATTGGTTGGAACAGCATCCATATTTCTGTGAGCCTTAGGATAAATATGATGTTGATCGTGTTGTGAGTCTTGTGACAATGAATTTACATGGGAAAAGATATGTGAAAATCTAATAAAAATGACTTTACCGGGAAAATTTTCTTGGAGTTTTGTTACTTTGTTTTAGTATTTTTATGCATTGACTTCTGTTTTAATTATCACCCGTTGACTTTACTGTGTCCACCCGGTCAATCAAGAAGAACATCGAGGGTCACCACTAACCACAGTTGGTCTCTTTCTGTTAGATTCTTCTTTGTTTTTCTGTTTTCACTTTTCAGCAAAGAGAAGAAAGAAAGGACACCAATGGCGGAACTCATGGCCATGGGAAACGATGTTGTTCATGTTGCTGTGAAGAATAATGTCAGAGAGAGCAGATCGACTCTGGTTTGGGCTTTGAGAAACCTCGGGGCAAAGAAAGTCTGCATCCTCCATGTTTATCAGCCCAAAACGGCTTCTCCTGCTGGTAATCTTCATTATTTTCAAGCCCCAAATAATTAAAGATCAATACATAATATTTCCCACGGTGTGAAGTTAGCCATTTGTCAATGTGTTTAAAGGCTAGAAAGGTTATTCAGAATTCATGCATCAAATTTTGTACGTTACTTCTTGTTGATTTTTTAGCTCGCAAGCTTGAAGAGTTGGAGGCTATCATGTACGAGACATTACATGATTATTTTGATCTTTGTCAACAAGAAGGGGTATTGATCTGTTGCACTCTTAAATTGTTAAAAAAAAATTTTTGTTCCTGTTTTAAATTTGTTGCGTTTTCCCTTATTCTTGATTTCTAATTAGGATGATTCGAATTTGGAAAATTTCCAGTTAATACACGATGTTTGATTCATTATGATCGCAGGTGAATGAGGACAATATTTACATATCATGTATCGAGATGAACGATGTGAAACAGGGGATACTAGAACTCATCCATGAGAGCAAGATCAAGAAGCTGGTCATGGGAGCTGCATCAGATCATCATTATTCAGAGTATGTATTGAAAACACAGGAAAACTTTAAATTTCATCAAGATGTGCTCTCGTGTTGACTTGCTGAAAATGAGCAGGAAGATGTTCGATCTCAAATCCAGAAAGGCGAAATACGTGTACCAACACGCTCCTAACTCTTGTGAGGTTATGTTTATGTGTGATGGACATCTCATCTACACAAAGTGAGTTTTGAAAACTTATGTTCCCTGTCTTGTTTTTGAAGAAATCAATTACCTGATTGTCGTTGTGTGTTAAATACTTAGGGAAGCCAATCTCGAAGACTGTGTGGATGAAACAGAAGCCGAAGCTGGACAATCGAAACTGAAGCTCCATTCCCTTGCTTCACCGAAATGCTCTGCAGAATTGGTCTCTGCAATTGTAGCTTATATCGACACAAGGAGAGACAGAGATATGTTACAGCCAACTGCATCAGAGGATCAATCTGTACGGTCAATACATTGTTGATATATTGTGAATAATACATAAACAAATGGTTGATGCAAAAAGTATAAAACCAGTATATTTCGTGGTGTTTTGTGTCTATTATAAAGTGATTGAAAGCTTTTATGTTAATATTGCAGGAAAGTGACAGAAATGATAAATTGTATATACAGCTTAAGCAAGCACTTATGGAAGTTGAGGAATCAAAAAGAGAAGCGTATGAAGAATGTGTCAGGCGGTTTAAAGCTGAAAATACTGCGGTTGAGGCCATTCGCAGTGTAAAAAACCTGCACAAATCCATAATCTCAGACATTGAAAGGGTGTTTTTGCTTAGATTTGTTTCCTTTTATTTTAAAGGCAAGAGAGTACGAGGCCATGTACAATGAAGAGGCCAAGCTAAGGAAAGAAGTTAAAGAAGCATTAGCGAAACAGAGGAAAATGGTGGAGAAAAATAAACAGGAGAGGGATGATGCACTTAACATCATTCTCAATGGAAGGAAACTATACAATGAGGAACTAAGACGCAGAGTTGAAGCTGAAGAGATGCTGGGAAAAGAGAAAGAAGAACACGAGAGAACTAAAAAGGAGATTGAAGAAGTGCGGGTCATTGTTCAAGATGGTACCTTTAGAAACAGAACTGAGTGATTTGTTTCAGACAGTTATAGATTTCATTAGTATTTTTACGGATTAGGTATGCAGCTATACAACGAGCAGCTGAGACAGAGGAAAGAGATGGAGGAATCCATGAAGAGACAAGAGGAAGAGCTCGAAAAGAAAAAGAGGGAGAAAGAAGAAGCGTGCTTGATAAGCAAGAATTTGATGCAACTATATGAAGACGAGGTGATCAATCTTAGATCATTCCAGAAACTATAAGTTATAATCATCTTATGAAAAATCGTATTGACAGGTGAGGCAGAGGAAAGAAACAGAGGATTTGGTGAAGAGAAGAAGAGAGGAGTTAGAGAAAATGAAGAAGGAGAAGGAAGAAGCTTGCTCTGTAGGACAGAACTTCATGAGGTTATATGAAGAAGAAGCAAGACGTAGGAAAGTAACAGAGGAAGAACTCAACAAGGTCGCGGCTGAGAAAGACGCTGCAAACTCAGTCTGTTCGGATATTCTATTGCTTCTTCAGGGATACACTCGTCGCCATGGAACTCCTTCTGGATTTTCCGATGAGGATTCCGTTACACGCCAACCTCCCTCGTATTTCATCTGTCCTATATCACAGGTACATCTGAGCTAATGTCCCATTTAGTTCATTGTTCAAATCAGCACAAGTAAAAGAAAAAACGAATTGTCTAAAACCGAACTAGAGTGGACATTTCGGTTTGGTTTGGTCTAAGTAATCGGTTTTGATTGATATTTAGACAATTTCTGGTTTTGTTATTTTTATTGTCTACCGCTTGTCAAAATGTTTTCTAAGTGTCAAATGCCCATTATTTGTTTTTATTTTCAGGAAGTAATGCGAGAGCCACGTGTTGCAGCCGATGGGTTTACCTATGAAGCTGAATCCTTGAGAGAATGGCTTGACAATGGTCATGAGACCTCACCAATGACAAACCTGAGGCTCGCGCACAACAACCTTGTCCCTAACCACGCCCTTCGTTCTGCTATTCAAGAGTGGCTCCAACGAGACTCTTGAGAATCTCTGCGTGCATAATGCGTATTAATCTCGAGCTTATTATTTGGGTTGTTTTTTCCAACAAATTGTTATTTTGGCTGTGATTATAATTCATAAAAACTTTTTGGTTCTTTGTTACTAAGATAGCCTTTAAAAAAATGGCTTAACCCATCTACAAACTGCTTGCTGTTCAGTTCGATCTTAGGAAGTCTCGTTTTGCCGTTAATAAAATCAACGTCCCTTTAAATGGGCCAGTCTTACTAAAGATGACACAAAAAAAGGCCCACTAAGATGGTAAGAAAATTTGCCACGTGATATTAGATCTGTAACGCGACGCATGTGCAAAAGGACGAATGGGAGTTTCATTCCACGTGGGAGACAATTATTGGCGATCAGATGATGTTAGTATGAGGTCGACCACATTAGATTCATCTATCTAATGGTCGGTTAACTGTAACATGCCGTCTTGTCGGTACGGTTGATATAAAATTTGTGATAAATATAAAATTATAATAATTTAATTTGATAGGCGGTGATCGGTGGATATGACAGAAGAGAAGAATCAGTCGTATATGCATATTAAATTTATAATTTGTTTATCATTTTTTTTGTTGTCAACCATATTGATTTCATTTAAACATAGAGAGAAAGAGAGAGTTTTAGTGGTTTACAAGTTTGGTAACAAGAGGTATTTGATGAGATAGTAATTATGTTTGGTCTGTCAGGCAAATAAATTTAGGTGTCGTGATACTTGGATTCTATATCTAGTAACATATGTATATATTAGATAAAACAATTATAAAAGAGTGTGATCCTTAATATTTGGTTTAGTATTATCAATTCCGATATTTATTCCACATGCTTTTGTTCTACATTGTTGTTCCTTGTTCTCTTATCACCCAGTTTCATAAATAATGGGAAAATCAAATATAATATCGTACGGACAAAAGTGTAAAATANAAAAAAAAAAAAAGTCAACTGTTTTTCATCTTCTTTCTCCCAAGAGAGTTATTTCCCTCTCATCTTCGTACCTTTTGCTCTAAATTTCTCCGATCTTTCATTCATCTTAACCTTTTTATCTTCAACTTTCTCTTTTTACGATTCTGTAAGAGTTAATTATGATGATATTCTGGAAATCTCTCAGCTGTTTCTCGTTTGTATTGTTGCTTTACAGTAGTAGCTTCGTTTCTGGTGGAGACATAGTTCACCACGATGATTCGCTTCCGAAGAGACCTGGTTGCAACAATAATTTCGTACTTGTGAGATTGATTATTCATCTTTTTTTTTTGTTTAACTTTGATCTCTGCTCTCCTTCCTTTGAGGAATTGGTATTGTTAGTTCTAGGTTTCGGATACTAAATAGGTTTTGGTGTTTCCGTACAGTTATTGATTGTTTCTTGGTTTAATAGTGAGTTCTATATAGTCTACAGCAAAATTGAGAGTAAACCTTTGGATTTGAGAATCTTTGTTTTCTTTGTCAGCTATATAGCCTATGAGCTACGTTAACCATTGTTTTGAGTCAATAAGATTGTAGCTTGTTGTTGTTAGAAACGAATCCTTTGTGGGATCTGCCTCTAAGTTCCCTGACATGGACAGGTGAAAGTCCCAACTCGAATTAATGGGACTGAATCGTTGGAGTATGTTGGTGTTGGTGCTAGATTTGGCCCTACCTTAGAATCTAAGGAGAAACATGCCACTCTCATCAAACTTGCTATTGCTGACCCTCCTCATTGTTGCACTACTCCCAATAATAAGGTTTCTCTTTTCATCTATTCTTCTTCCTCTTATTTCTCTTACTCCACTTTCGTTTTCTTCTTGTAGCTTACAGGAGAGGTCATTCTTGTTCACCGTGGTAAATGCAGTTTTACCACCAAAGCTAAGATTGCTGAAGCTGCTGGTGCCTCTGCCATCCTTATTATTAACAACAGTACTGGTATTATCAACTGACTATTATTCCTCCTCTTGTTACACAATAGAGTGTTCTTGTATTTATATCCCAAGGTTGGATGTTGTTTTCCAGATCTTTTTAAAATGGTATGCGAAAAGGGTGAAAAAGTTTTAGATATAAATATTCCTGTTGTTATGCTACCCGTTGATGCTGGTACAAGTCTCGAGAACACAGTCAACAGTCACAATATAGGTACTTCTTCCTTTGATTCTACTTTTACTTAAGAAGAGGTTCTTCTTTCTTCTCTACAAGATTTTTATAATTCTCTTCTACCATGTCTTAACATAGTTTGGCATCTCTCACACTCTTTTTGTTTTTAATCTTGTTGTTGACTGTATTTGTTCAGTTACTTTGCAGCTCTTCTCGCCAAAACGTCCAGCAGTTGATGTGGCTGAGGTCTTTCTATGGCTTATGGCTGTCGGTACCATTTTGTGTGCTTCTTATTGGTCTGCATGGACTGCCAGAGAAGAAGCTATTGAGCAAGACAAGCTGCTAAAGGTGCTTCCTGGCTCAATTTTTTTTATAACTTTGCATTGTGGACATCCACCATGTTCGAAACCTTTTAACAGCCAAACAAAAGTGAAGTACTTCTCTCATTCGTTTGTAATTAATCTTAAATTGCAGGACGGGTCAGATGAACTCTTGCAGTTATCAACCACTAGCTCTAGAGGTGTTGTTGAGATCACCGTTATATCAGCAATTTTGTTTGTAGTGGTTGCTTCTTGTTTTCTGATCATGCTCTACAAGCTAATGTCATTCTGGTTCATAGAAGTGTTGGTGGTACTCTTTTGCATAGGTGGAGTAGAGGTCAGAAGATTTAATCTTGTGGCCAATTGAAATCATACCAATACCTAATTGAATCATCAAGTTACTGATGTTGAAAGTTTTGTTGGTGCTATCAGGGGCTGCAAACCTGTTTGGTCGCTTTGCTCTCATGGTATGTATGTTTCTTCTTCTTATTAACTTCTTTCCTCAGGAGCATCGTTTCACCTCGTTTTGCTTTTCAAAGAGAGACATGGAGAGAAACATTAAAAAACACTTCTAATCCCAGATATCAAATCAAAGTTGAAACCCTGAAATATATATATATTTTTCTTGACAATAAAAAGCTAATGCTGTTCACTTGAATACTTTTCTGAGTTTTCTCTAACTCCCTGCATTGTTGAAAGTGAAATTTTCAGATATATGGAAGCGTCTTCAGTGGGATACGGATACTGACGTTGGATTTATTATAGTTTCAGATGGTTCAGCCGCTTTGGAGAATCATATGTCAAAATTCCTTTATTGGGTGCTGTCTCCCGCTTGACATTGGCTGTTTGTCCCTTTTGCCTAACATTTGCTGTAATTTGGGCAGTTAAACGCCAAGTCTCTTTTGCTTGGATAGGGCAAGATATACTTGTAAGCAAGACTTTTAATCTATCTCTCTTAATTAACTTTAGTTTGAATCCATGCTTTTCTACAATTATACACCACCTACTGTTAAATTTCCTTACAATACTATACATACCTTCATGTGTATGTGTAAGCAATTGGACCTATTTAGTAGTCTAACACATAAGAGAAGGATAATTTTGATTTTTTTGGCTGACAGGGAATCTCACTGATAATCACGGTTCTTCAAATTGTCCGCGTACCAAATCTTAAGGTAACAAATAATCATTTCCTTACCAATCATGAGGTGGGAGGCACTTTATAAACAAGCTTTAAAATTCATCTGAACCAATCAGTTAAGACT
This sequence comes from Leavenworthia alabamica, assembly GCA_000411055.1. NCBI lineage: Eukaryota > Viridiplantae > Streptophyta > Magnoliopsida > Brassicales > Brassicaceae > Leavenworthia > Leavenworthia alabamica. The sequence goes on along the minus strand of KE159064.1, from coordinate 129,179 downwards.
GAAAATTGGCTTGCTGACCATCTTTAATTAACAAAATTATTAGTTATGATGAATGAATTCTTATGTTAACAGGTAGGATTTGTTCTTCTCAGCTGTGCCTTCATGTATGACATCTTCTGGGTTTTTGTTTCAAAATGGTGGTTCCATGAAAGCGTGATGATTGTGGTAAGTTTTTCCTTTCATTTTCTTTTTGCTCCGTTTTCAACATGTTCCAATATTACACACTTGGAAAAATTGCTATAGGTAGCCCGTGGTGACAGAAGCGGAGAAGACGGTATCCCAATGCTATTAAAGATCCCACGTATGTTTGATCCTTGGGGTGGCTACAGCATCATTGGATTTGGTGATATTATCTTACCTGGACTACTTGTAACTTTTGCTCTCAGGTTTACACTTTGACAATCTCCTCACACTCTTTCACCATATTTACTATATCAAAATCTCAACTATACTATTACTGGGTGGGTTATTAGAAGCATCTCCTCATTTGCGCATCATCTCTGACAAAATCTTATAACCGTCATATTGGTTCAATTTAACCTTCATGTAATATGCCTTGCGTCTGTTTCATGTTGTTTTGCATTTGTTTTAAGAACTAAATAGAAATAACATTAAAATGTTTAAGAGTTGGTATTGTTGCACCAGAAGTAAGTAGTGTGTGAGCTATATAAAAAGAGCGACATAAGGCGTCACAGCGTCTATAAATAGATGAATGTGTATAAACCAAATGTCATCTGAGAAATCAGAGTAAGAGTGAACTAAGTAGACAAATGAAAACAAGATGTTGTTTAGCAAAAGACTAGATAGTGTAGTCAAGTATTCATCTAAATATTTTCAGTATATCAATTTAATGTTAAAATCCGATAAAATGGTAATCCATTATGCAGGTACGACTGGCTGGCAAACAAGAGGCTAAAGTCAGGATACTTCCTTGGGACAATGTCTGCTTATGGTCTAGGTATGAATCCCCTTGAGTAGGTAAATAAGAAACTGCACAAGCTATCTAGGTTTATAACTTGGTTTTTTACAATCACAGGTCTTCTGATAACATACATTGCTCTAAACTTGATGGATGGTCATGGACAACCGGCGTTGCTTTACATCGTCCCATTCATACTTGGTAAGGATTCTCAGATAAAATGTGTTTGGAACCAAAAGCTAAGACATTGAATCTAAGCATGGTTGGGACAATTCCTCAGGTACTTTGTTGGTGTTGGGTCACAAGAGAGGTGAGCTGAAAACACTATGGACAACAGGGGAACCCGAGAGGCCATGCCCTCATGTTCGCCTTCAACCTCAATCATCTTAAAGAACCTATGAGATGTGATGAGATGAGATGATCCTTTAATTTTCTTAGGTCTATATATATATATATGTCATTAGTTTACGCTTTTACTCAACAAGTAAACAAGAGAGAGCCCAATACCATTTACCTTAATAACTCTTTTTTTTTTTTTATTAGATGACAACACATAGATTACATATCACAAGTCATGATCAGGATTTTTTTCTTTTTCTTTTATAGATTACATATCCTATAGATTATGCTAGTATTTATAAATTACTAATGTAAAAGGTCACAAGTTATACAGAGTAATTTATTGTTATAGCAAAAAAAATATAACTATTACTTTATTTCATAATTTGTCGAAAAAAAAAATGATTTTCATACATTATTATTATGGTCTAGTTAAGCGATTAAAAAAAATTCGTATAGGACAAATATTTATATATATATATATATCTGATATGTTAAGATATTTAAAATAAATGAATATTTAAATAACTAAAGTTTCGCTTAAAGTAGCCTTAAACATTAATATTAAGCTGACCGGACCTACGACGACAGAAGTCGTCTTAGTCAATAAAAGAAGAAAAATTCTACTTTTAACAGTTTGATAGTGTTTTCTTCCGATCATCATAGTGAAGCGAGATCTCACCTGACACGGCTCGGAACTGTAGGTAAGATCATTCGATTTCCGTAATCTGTGTGATTTCGAGTTGCGTTGTTGTTGCTTTTTGTTTGTTTTTTCTTTTGAAATTATCTTTGTCTGTCTCTTGTGTGCGGTGAGTAAAAGGATTTTAATGATCTTCACCGGTTTCGATTCTGTCATCAATTTAAGGATGATGGAAGGCTTGATTGTGGCGAATGGTCTCTGAGTCTTGAAATTGTGAAAAGTTGCTTTTAAAGATTTGCAAGATCCTTGATTCGATTGCCTCGCTTAAGCATTTAGATGAGAACACTCTAGTCTCTACCTACTTGGGACTTTTGTTGTTGTTGTGATTAGTGTTAATTATATTATACTTAGGAGATAATCAAATCGATTGTGTAGCTTATCATGTGATATTGGTATTCAAAAATGGACAGGTTGATTTGAAGAAAGTAATGGCAGAAAAGGCGGCTTTCCTGGGTGGTCTAGTGGTCACATTCAAGGAACAAATGCACACTGATGTTCTTGTTAAACCTGCTGATGAAGCTCCTCCCATACCTTCTCACAAAGCCCTTCTGGTAATCTCCATGATTGTTGAGTTGTTTCAAAGTTTTCTAAATCTCATTTTATTATAACTCTTACTTATCATATGAATGCATGGTTGTTCTCTTTCTGTAGGCGGCAAGATCAAAAGTCTTCAGGAACATGTTAGATTCTGATGAATGCAAGGCTTCACCTGAGGAATCAATCACTCTCCCTGATTTGACACACGAAGAACTCAAATCTTTTCTCGAGTTCCTCTATAGCGGAAACTTAAATGGTCCATACAGTCAATACCGATCCCTCTATCTGGCCGCAGATAAATATGACATTTCATATCTGCAAGACATATGCAGAAACCATTTCATTGCATCTCTGAGCTCGAGGAACGTCTTAGACACCCTAGAGTTGGCCAGTATTCCTAGTGACACAATCTTGAAAGACGCAGCTATCAATCATATTGTTAAAAATATGGAAGAAGTAGTTATCCCAATGAAATACGAGAGTTTTGTGCAGAGAAACCCGAATCTAAGCGTGGAGATAACTCGGGCTTATCTAAGAGAAAACAAAGCCAGAACCACAGATCGTGTTACTTCCTTTAATCACCCTCGCAGGTTCTGATGAACAAACAGCTTACTTGTGATTTGTTTTTCTTTTATAAGTGTGAAAAAACTGGCAAAAAAGACTTGGTTTTATGGATTATATCTCAAGGTGTTTGATTGATTGATTGATAAATGTTACCCTTCATAAATTACTGTTTCTTGTTTTATTATAAAGACTTATTTTATGAATGATGAAATAATAGAAATAATTAGGAGTCCTGAATAGGAACAAGTGGTAATTTGCCTCCGTAGATATCGGGAAGTTGGGTTTCGTCTATGTCTTCAAGAAGAGTGTCTGTCAGTTTCTTCTTCTCCACGAAAACAATCTGCTCCAAAAATAAATAACAAAATGAAATGAAAGAACCGGACAGAGTACAGACATGAGAGTATAACAAAAGGAAAGACCTTTTTCTTGGTGTTGCTGTCGATAAAAGGGTAAATGACCTTCCACGCTGTCATGAAAATGTAAGGAGCATGAACTATATAGAGTTTCCCTAATCTCTCTGGGTAGCAATCCTGTCAAAATTACTTCTCCATCTTATTATTATGTTTTGTTTATAATTATAATGTAGCCTAGCTAGCTGCTTCCCAAACCCATGTGTGTGTGGGTCCTTCTCAATTATCAGGGATATGAACCATACAAGCAATATGGTTATAAGAGTATTTTAGTTGGGATATTTTTCAACATCTTTATTCTTTATTTTTCATTTTAAACTTAGTAAATGACATTTTTAGTTAAAATTGTTAACGATATAACTAACAATTGAAGGTTTCTTACTCTTTTTTTCCTAAAGGAATCAATAAACCAAAGTTACACAGCTCTAGTCCTATGGATAAATTAAACAAAAAAATAGAACAGACTGTGGCCAAGACCATACCAAAATAACAAGAGGACTTAAGCACGATCACTTACACCAAAGTAACAAAAAGACAATTTTAAAAACTTGGTAGATAACAGAAGCCATAGTTAGAAACCAAATTAATTAAATTCTCTATTTTTGGAAGTAATATATGAAAAAATTGTCAAAAATGGTAGGGTTATTATTATTATTACCTGTAAAATAGAAAGAGCAGCAATGTAGCCGCGGATGTCACAATTAGAATATCCCCAGCCTTGAAGATCTCCAATGGTTATGAATTTTTCTTCACCCTTAGGCATTCTATTATAGAAATAAAACCATCCATAATATGTATGTAACAAGTGACTAATAAAATGGAATATTCATATTCATATAAACAACCTTGCGCATATCTTCTCGAGCGTATAGACAACAAAACGCTTAAACTCTTCAGGGTTACCTTTGGAAGGGTTATGTCTATTACCAATGGCAACGACGATGGGTCGACCCATTTTATCATGACCTTGCATACACACCTTCTTATGCGACAGTTCATTTGCAATCTCTGATTCTGCTATGTGCCCTTTTGGAATATTGCTTCTTTTCCAAGTCAGATACTTAAGAAACAGCGTTGAAGCCTTTTCAATGTCGAAGTCACGCGCTCTCAAAAACCTCCTTATCATCAGATCATCCACTTCCTGCAATTTCAACTTACTACTAACTCAGTTCTCATTTTCACTTAAGTACTTAAAACAAAAAAAGTCAACTAACTGACCTTAGTTGAAGGATCTTGTCGGTCGCAAAGAGCTCTCATGATTCCGACTTTGCTTCTCTCGATCTCATCTTCGATCAACGGCCCATTCTCATACTCAACTGCGTCCTTGTTATCCTTCGTTTCCATGATGTGTGTTCTCTGGTGAGTGACGATCAGATCTTGAAATATGGATCGATCATTAATGAAGGGGGAAAAGCTTATTATTATAATTGAATGCAGTTAGGGTTCTCTCCCCTTCGATGGTGTGACATTCACCTAATAATCTTCCTTGTCATTTATTGACTAATCCATGGGATTTTGTCGGGACTATTACAGGTCGACAATGGTGATGACTCACAACTATTGGGCCTCATTTGGGCTCAAGATCATATTCCTTGTCACACAACCTTCGTGAGTAACCTAACTACCTTTCATTATTTGTATGGCAATGAAATTTAGTAGTTTATCAAAACTCAAAAGGTGTGTGTGGTCATTGATTGATTCAGCTACTTGTTCCTTTCCTCTTTGCTTGTTAGGCTCAAAAACGGGCCTGTCACTGTTAGTAGCCCATGGCTATGTATGGTTTTAATTTAGAATTATAATTATAATAAAGTATTATTATCGTTGTTTATTACTCGTTTACATAATTACAATTAAAGATTATCGAAACAATGTGTATCTTTTCAAATATCTTTGCACATGTAGCCAGACGGATCTGCTTCGTTGCATATATATATACCAACTAAGTCGAGGCGTACAGCTACACAAATAAATTTTAATAAAATTATATTACTAGTTAATTCACCAAGCAAATCATTGTTTGTTTAATAACAATGCTCATTGCGTTAATATTATTCCTGTGGAAGCCTCGAATAAAAAGAGTTTTTTTTTTTTTTCAGAAAAACTGATCCATAAATGTAAATAATAAAGTAAAACGAATTAATTAATGAAATTTGTGATAAGATATCATATAACGGCTTTGGTCGGGACCAACACATATTTGCTGCTGCCACGTGTCCAAATTATGATGGTTGGCGATTGGGATGTGTATTTGTGTTTCGATAAATGGCAACTTCATCGCCAGCATTGTTCACCAAATGTGTCTCTTAATCATAGTTAATACTAGAAAATTTATTTGTATTTTTTTGGGTCCGAAATAATATTAGTTTCGTTTCAAAGGTTATTTTTATTACTAGAAAATAAGATTTTTTATCAATTGAAGTTTATAATAACTTTATAATGGTTGGTTAAAATGGATTGAGAGAAAAAGTAAGTTGAAATAGTGAAACGAACATGTGATCACAGAAAAGCAACATACATTTCTGAGCTGTTCAATCTTTACAGTCAGTAGTATATCTATATTTATTTTGTAAGATTTCAGTTTTAAATAAAAACCACAAATCTACAATAATAGTAATTTTGTCGTTAGTACAGGTAATACTTAATTAAATATTTTAAAGATATACGTGTCCCAATATTCATAAAGCAGCCACTTCCAACGGTCGAAAGTAACTTTCTTTATCGTAGTAGGCCAGTCAAAAGTTACTCCTTTTTAACAGTTCTTTTTTATGTTTTACTACATATAACCGTTGGGCTTATGGCTTTATCAGTGGGCCCACTGTACAGTTCAAAAGAAACAGGGACCCACTATCTTTGAAGAGAAAAGACAACTCAGACTCATCTCCATATTTTCACCTATAGATTATAGTTATGCATTATAATTACGATTTATAATTTAACTTGATTTTTGTTCTTACATTAGAATAGTCGTCGTTATAAATGACTAGTTGTATAAATTTCTAATAGAGTTAAATTAGCTCAAAGATGTTGTCTTTTGAATTTCAAGAGTATAATTAATAATAATGAATGGCCAATACAATAATTAACGTGGGTTTTGTTGCATGATTAAAAGCATGACATTATTAGAGCAAATAATTATCGTTATCCATGATTCCTTGTATTCTTTCTTTCATTTAAAAAATCAAAACAATTCTAGACGTTAGGGTTACTTTTGTATCCTCTCTCCTCTATAAAACAACACTTTTCTCCTCAAGCACTCACTTATCCATTGTTAGAAACAAAAAAAAAACCTAAAGTTTTTAAAGAAAAAGAGAAAGAGTGAGATGGAAGGGAAAGAAGAGGACGTGAGAGTGGGAGCGAACAAGTTCCCAGAGAGGCAGCCGATAGGGACATCGGCTCAGACGGACAAAGACTACAAGGAGCCACCACCAGCGCCACTGTTCGAACCAGGGGAGCTGAGTTCGTGGTCGTTCTATAGAGCCGGAATAGCAGAGTTCATAGCCACTTTCTTGTTTCTGTACATAACAGTGTTGACAGTGATGGGAGTGAAGAGAGCTCCAAACATGTGTGCCTCTGTTGGAATCCAAGGCATTGCTTGGGCTTTTGGTGGCATGATTTTTGCCCTTGTCTACTGTACTGCTGGCATTTCTGGTAATTTTTATTTTTGAATTACTTCTTTTTTTATTTCAGACCTAGAAGCTCGAATTTTTCGAAATCTGAAATAATTAGAAGTAATACTCTGATGTGTATCAGGTGGGCACATAAACCCAGCGGTGACGTTTGGTTTGTTCTTAGCTCGTAAACTGTCATTGACGAGAGCTCTCTTTTACATCATTATGCAATGTCTCGGAGCTATTTGCGGTGCCGGAGTTGTCAAAGGCTTCCAGCCTAATCCCTACCAAACTCTCGGCGGCGGAGCCAACACCATCGCTCACGGCTACACTAAGGGCTCTGGCCTAGGCGCTGAAATCATNGCCAAACGAAGCGCGCGTGACTCCCACGTTCCGGTATTTACCCATTTATATCCGTCTCCTCCTCATACTTAATTTAATATTGGGAATTTTTTTGCAGATTTTGGCACCACTACCCATCGGATTCGCTGTGTTCTTGGTTCACTTGGCGACGATTCCAATAACAGGAACTGGAATTAACCCAGCTAGAAGTCTTGGAGCTGCAATCATCTACAACAAGGACCACGCTTGGGATGACCACGTTAGTCCCCATTAAATTATACAAAACATTTGATTTCTTTGCCAGTTTAGTTGATTTGGTTGTTTTGCAGTGGATTTTCTGGGTTGGACCATTCATTGGAGCAGCTCTTGCGGCTCTCTACCACCAAATTGTCATCAGAGCCATTCCATTCAAAAGCAGAAGCTGATTTGTTGATTTTTCAATTTCATTGTGTCTTTATCTTCTTGGTTTGTATTGAGATTATTTAAGATATTGGGTCATGTTTGTTTCTTATCTCAGTTGTGCTTGTGGATTTAATCGCTAATGCAAGTATGATACATATTACATGGTTTTGTTATTACATGGTTTTGTTGTTACATTTGAGAATTCTTTTTTAATATGTTTTAACTTTTTTTTTAAAAATTCTGCTCTGTTTTGGTTTGAATAAAATTGGACCAACACTAAAGATCGGCTCAGGCCAATTAACGAGCGATGGAGTTTAGCCGAATCAGTTATGTTTATTCTAAGTGGGCCTTTAAAGGAGCCATTAGGCCCACCAAAACTTCCTGTATTACGGTTAGAAATTTAAAACATTACGAAAAAATTAAATTTTTTGAAAATGGAAAACATGATATAATGGAAATACCGGTAACTTTTTTTTTCGTACCGTCACATAACCTATTGAGATGATTAAAAGTTTATAAATATGAGGCACAAAAAAAGTAGGTGTTCTTTCCCGTTAAATTTTTCCATCTTTATCAAAAATTCAAACTCTTTCTCAGTACAAAGTCTGTTGTTGTACCTTCACCATCGCAGCTCTGCCTCGTCATCTGTCTCCATTGTTTCTTCTGATCCTTGTCCTCCTTCTTCAACGTTGTCCTTGTCCTCTAAGATCACCGTCTTTCTTCTTCATCCAAGTAACTTGAAACTTCTACGGCAGTATTAAGAGTCTCTATCTCTCTTTTTCTCCCAACTTAATTCAAACCATATTCTGTAAGTTCTTTTCCGATCAATTACCTCTTACGAATCAAATTCGTGACTTTCTTGGTGAATCTTAATTCTTCTCCTTAATTTGTGACTAGTAATTATGAATTGGTATGCTTTTATTTATCATCGCATTTCAGTTAGTTGAACAGAATCTGTGGCTGTTGATTTGTCATGTTTCATTCGTTTTTTTTAAAGAAAATTGTAGTCGTAATCCAGTTAGTAGTTCCTTTAACCTCTGTAGTCTGTAGAATGTGTGTCTTCAGCTTCTTTTTTCTTGGCATACCAAAACGATCGCTGTCTCTCTAGAAGCCCATCATCAATGACAAAGTCCATCAACCAGAAAGCCCATCAACCAGAAAGCCCATAAACCTGACCTATCTCATCACTTCCCCATTCGCCAGGTAACAACTAAAATTTCCATCTTTTTTTTTTGTCGATTTAAGGTTAACAATTAAAATACAAAATTAAACATTTTTAATTTTTTAATATTTATAATTTTGATACAAAATTTACAAGACTATAAGTAAACTAATCGAACATTGAATCCTGTCATTTGATGTAATCATTTAATTGTTAGAGATTTCATTAGTTCAATTTGTTTTTTATGGTTAAGTAATTTTAGTATTTAAATTATAAATTTAAAAATTTAAAAACAAATAAAATTTAACATCTTATAAAAAAAATATAAAAATTATCCAAACCTTAAATCATGTTATTGTTAAGTAAATAAATTAAGCCTTGTAATGGAGATTTTAACCTAACATAACATCTAATAAGCTGTAGGCTGTCTAACTCTCAACCAACTATAGTTTTATTAATATATCATTGACGATGAATACAGTTATTGTATGTATACACATCGCCAATGTCTCACACTCAATTTATTACGGAGGCTTCCATTTAGGTGAGCTACTAAGCTACTTCCTTTCTTGTCATTCAACAAAAATTAAATAAGCCAAAACCGTCATAAATATATATTCACCAGAAATTCTTATTATGTTAAAATTAATTCGATATGGAATTGTGACGCAAATTAAACCTAACATATCCAAAATTAGTTGAAAGTTGAAAGTTGAAAGCCTTTGCTGTGAATCTTGTGAAGTTTAACAAAAAGAGAGACACAGGGCTATTTTTGTTAAAAATGAAAGTTTAGGATAAAACCGTAAAGAAGGCATATTTATTGGGAGTGATAATTGATTAGTTGACAAGTGGAAGGCGCATTTAAAAGCAGAGACCTTCCCTCTTCTATTAGTCTATCCTTGTAAACAATAACCTCTGTTCTCTCTAAGTTTACTTGAAAATGTCTCCGGTGAAGAAGAGCCCAACTTATCCTCCGATAAGTAAGTGTAAAAATGGAGAGTATGAATCAATCGCTGCGGATCTTGACGGGACTCTGCTTCTCTCAAGGAGCTCTTTCCCTTACTTCATGTTGGTGGCCATTGAAGCAGGTAGTCTCTTCCGTGGATTGATCCTCCTTCTATCTCTACCCATCGTTATCATCGCTTATCTCTTCGTCTCCGAGTCTCTTGGTATCCAAATCCTCATCTACATCTCCTTCGCCGGCATCAAAATACGTGACATCGAACTAGTCTCACGCGCCGTTCTTCCAAGGTAAACACCATTTAATACGATTTCGTATTTTCTGTTTGGATTTTGGAATCTGAGATTTGGGAACTTGATAAAGGTTTTACGCGGCGGATGTGAGGAAGGACAGTTATGAGGTGTTTGATAAATGTAAGAGGAAAGTGGTGGTTACTGCTAATCCTATTGTAATGGTTGAGCCATTCATCAAGGATTATTTGGGAGCTGATAAAGTTTTGGGAACTGAGATTGAAGTTAACCCTAAAACCATGAAAGCCACTGGGTTTGTCAAAAAACCAGGTGTTCTTGTTGGAGATTTGAAAAGATTAGCTATTTTGAAGGAGTTCGGGGACGAATCACCGGATCTTGGCCTTGGTGACCGCACTTCCGATCACGCTTTCATGTCCATTTGCAAGGTATCTCTTTATATTTGCATACATAAACGCTTAATTTTTTACTTTTCTTGAATCTTTAATACCTGATTTAGGTGGCAGATTAATTTAAGTGAAGTGCATAAACTATTGTAACGTAATTAAATGCAGTAGTAGGACCTATAAATTTTCCATATTGCCTTCACATGATGCGTTATTTACATTATTATTATATGTGTATGAAAAATCTTAGTTAATTAGTTAATTACTAATCACTGACGGTGCCAAAAAATATAAATAATAGAAAAGAATAAAACTAGTAATAAAAGCTTACATAAATGTTTCCAAGCTTATCACCAACAACTACCATCCCCACATAAGTTGGACGGTCCATTTAATGAATGTTTCACTTCATCATTTATTTATTTCTTTCTCTTTAACTCTCTCTATATTTTTACTATATACCTTAACACATATATTATTAACAGGAAGGTTACATGGTGCACGAGACCAAATCAGCCACCACAGTCCCTATAGAGCGCCTCAAGAGCCGCATTATCTTCCATGATGGCCGTCTAGTTCAACGTCCCACGCCTTTAAACGCCCTAATCATCTACCTTTGGCTTCCCTTCGGCTTCCTGCTCTCAATCTTCCGAGTCTACTTTAACCTTCCTTTACCTGAACGATTTGTCCGTTACACTTACGAAATCCTTGGTATTCACCTTACAATCCGTGGTCACCGTCCTCCTCCTCCTTCACCAGGCACACCCGGAAACCTTTATGTCCTTAACCACCGTACCGCCCTTGATCCCATTATCATCGCTATTGCTCTTGGCCGTAAGATCTCTTGTGTCACTTATAGTGTCTCTCGCCTCTCCCTGATGCTCTCACCTATCCCTGCCGTTGCTCTGACCCGAGACCGTGTAGCTGATGCAGCCCGCATGAGAAAACTTCTTGAGAAAGGTATTTTCAATGGTCATTAAAGCAGAGTGTCTCTGTTTTTGAACATTTGATATAATTGGTTTCATTATCTCATGTCTAAAAGAAAGGAGAACATACACTATATCACAACTTCTTTTTTGATTACAGGTGATTTGGTGATCTGTCCCGAAGGCACGACTTGTAGAGAAGCATATCTACTACGATTCAGTGCTCTATTCGCAGAGCTGAGTGACAGAATAGTGCCTGTAGCCATGAACTGCAAGCAAGGGATGTTCAATGGGACAACAGTAAGAGGTGTGAAGTTCTGGGATCCTTACTTCTTCTTCATGAACCCTCGACCTAGCTATGAGGCCACTTTCTTGGACCGTTTGCCTGAAGAAATGACAGTAAACGGCGGTGGAAAAACTCCAATTGAGGTAGCAAATTACGTTCAGAAGGTGATCAGTGGAGTATTGGGATTCGAATGCACTGAACTTACAAGGAAGGATAAGTATCTGTTACTTGGAGGCAACGATGGCAAGGTTGAGTCTATCAATAAGACTAAATCTAAGGAATAATAAGTCTCGCTCATCTCTGTTTTTCTTAGGTCTTCTGGTTTCCCTCTCTTTCCATGGATTGTTGGATAAAAAAAAAGTAATATTTTCAAAAGAATGTAATTTTACCATTTTAACATGATACTATTATAATGATCATATATTCATAGAGAGTCTGCGTGCTTGATTTGTTTGCCACTGGGTTTTTTGTAAAGAAATATCTCATCGTTTCTCCTTTGTAGTTGTTATAGTTAATTCAATGATTAAGAGAGAGACAATTTAAAAAAAAGTAATAGAGAGAATCAAAAATATTACTGACAAAAATTAGATATAAAATATTCTATTAAAATTATAAAACCACAATATTAATTTATAAAAATTCAAACAAAATTAATTTTATAAAAAAAGTATAGGATTTTAAAAGTTAAATCTTAAAATGTTAGTAAATTGGAAAAAATGAAAAAATAAGTCCTAATAAGTGACCCGGTTAGGTTGTGTAGGCCGGTGAAACAAAGTCGATTTTGGGTTTAAAACTTAATGCGCTGGTCAAAATAGGTCTAACCAAAGGTAAAAAATGCTTCATTACATTAACGTGGTTAAACAAAATCCAAAAGAAAACAACATAGTTACACTACTAGTTGGAGTATATGCTTACATTTTCATATATTGAACAAAACCATATTGTGTCTCTGTTTTAATGTCTTTTTTTTATATAAAAACGTGTAAATAAAATATAAATCAGAGGCGCGATTGACCTTTACACCACCATAACTTCAGTATTAAAGTGAACGGCGGTGTCTTCACCAGTAACGGCGTTACATTTGCTGTTGACGACACCGTCTGTCTTCTTGACCACCAAATTGTTGATGATTCCTTGGAGATCCCTCTGATGCAGATTAACCAGAAGTCCATTCTTCATAAATAGTGTC
>KE159064.1:91169-102862 GCA_000411055.1 Leavenworthia alabamica | reverse complement strand
CATCGGCGATGAAGCGGCGGTTGTCGACGGTGGAGTCAACGACAGAGCCACAATCGATGAGGTATTCGTTAGCCGGAGAAAAGGAAATAGCGACTGAGATGGAGAATAACGTAGAGAAAAGAAGAACGAAGAGGGTGAAACCAATGGTCCTGCTGAGAATCGTCGCCATGATTGGAAATGAATTTGGATTGTGAGCAGAAGACGAATATTAAGGAATTATAAATAAATGTAAAGCATTTTGTTTGGGTTTAAGTTGATTATTCCGAGTCAAGTTAACGCGTCATCACAGCTGTTCCCTCTCTTTTATTTTTCTTTTCTTTTAAATCGTCAATATATTAATGGGCCAAGCCCAAAACTTATTACTTGCTTTACATTATTACGGTGATTAAAATAATCTTTTAGTAAAGATTCCAGATTTCAAATAATATGATATGATCATCTTTCCTATACTAAATTGTGTGAAGAAAAAAAAGGGTCAAAATAGATAGTTAAAAAAATAAAATGTAAGGAAAGAGTTAATAAATCTATTAGACAGAGAATTCAATGTATTCACCATCTTGACAAGCTCCAACATTGATCACCATCGTCCCGTTATTTCCCTTCGACAATACTCTACAACAATCTCTTCTCGGAGCCTGAGAGATAGATAGATAAATAGATATTACACCCAAAAAAAGTCAGTTGATAGCTACAAACAAATAAATAAAACATTAACTAACCTTTTTCTGATTCCATCTATCAGGATTAGGAGTTTTATAAACAATGACCCGTTCAATTAGTGAAGGATTGGATATATTCCAGTGACACTGAGGATCCCATGCATCATACCACCTCACATATTCGCTAGCACTTGTATGTAAAGCCAAATCAGGAAGCGCATTTGAGAGATAATATACACGAGGACGCTGACATGCGTTCTTACTTATAAGACGAGTGTTAAAAGTATAACTTATATCATCGCCTCGTCTATACCAATCGATGAAAGTGCGCATGGGAATGGCCATTTCTTTAGCTGATAATACACCTCTTATAATCTGAACTGTGTATCCCCATGAAACAGAAACAGTCCATCTGTTTGTTGTATCATAGCAGATTGATTGCTGCATGAGACTTGCTGAGTCCAGTTTGGCTGCCACCATCAAACGTTTTATAGCATTGACTCGACCCATTTTTGGGAATATTGGATCCACCAAATCTAAATGATGGATCGATACTATTGGAGCCACTGGATGAGCTGATAATAGTCCTAGTAGTTTTCCATATATATCAATCTGATTCAAAACAATTATGTGAATATTACTCATTTATTTGACATCCTCATCATATAAATGCACCAACCAACGTAAGATTTAACACAACCAACAATATAATTGACTTAAGTTAAACAGCCTTTACTGCATGCAATGACTTATCTCAGCTATGTCTCTTATCGCCAACACAGTAGTGTACACGTGTTACTTTATGCTGATGTTATATTTAAGGAATGCAATTATAATTTTTAAATATTTTATTAAAATTGACAAAAACAAAACTAACTCTGATATTTTTACTAATATACTCGTGTATATTAAGATTCTTGAATTTAAACTTTGTTGGTGGTAACAAATAATATTATCTTAGAGATAATATAGAATGTATTTGTAACAGCTTTTCAATCGATGCCAAAAAAAAAAAAAAAAACAGTTTTCACACTTTATTGAACTCATAAAGTACATTAAAGAAACTGTGGCTGTTTAATTAATTAAAGATCGTTAAAAATAACGAAATACACTTTTTAAGTTATCTTATTATTTGAATAATCTTTTGTTTTGTAAACAATCTTAACCTCTTAGACCTTAAACTATAAATTATGATTTAAGATTAGAAAATAAAATAAAAATGATTTACAAATGGTTAAAATCAAAACTCACCAAAAACAGTGCATAAAAAAATCTTTTAAAAAAGCAATTAAAAGATACTCTAATATTTTTTTCCTAAAAACAAAAAAAACAAAAACAGAAGAGTTACTAACCTGATGAAAACCAACTTCTCGAGTTAAAGGAACACCAAGCTCCGACATACAAGCATGAATTCGATCATCGGAGCCGTACAAACCGGAATATTTTTGAATACATCGATCTTGCATTTTCTCCAATGCTTTAGCCAATGGATAACTAATAGCAAATCCTGCTCCTCCATAAGCCATTCCATATGAGAATTTTATATTCTGAATATGACTCTCCGATGAACTTCCGATATAGTAGAATTGATTGTGATCGTATTTTCTCAATACACTAATAAGATTCTCCGGGAAGAATACAGTGTCGTCATCTCCCATCACAATCCACCTAATGTTTTCCTCAGCCTTTGTTCCGTTTAAGAGCCTCACTGTTTCGGAGACAATTCTAGTGATTCTAATCGCTGATCGGTGACCATTTGCGTATCTATACTTAAACCTCGCCGTATCGGAGGAGATTTTGATCGGTGGTAATGTCTTCGAAACGATGTCGTTTTGGTTAATGCGTTCATCTAACCAAACGAAACCGTTCATTTCACCATTGGGTTTCCACCAGAGCTTCACATAGTCTCTACGGTGTTTCCATAATTTCGAAGACGCAGCGATTCCAAAAAAAACGTGCTTGAGTTCAGTTTCTTCGGGTTTTTGACTAGATCCGACGGGTGAAACAGCTATTTTCATCAGAGATGGAGGTGAAGATGAAGAAACAGAACTGAGAGGGTAAAAAAGGAATTGGATAGAGAAAATGATAGCCACAGTTAAAAAGATAAGTTTCCATGTAATCCAGTAAAAGGTAAAATTTGATTTACAAGAACAAATCTTTTGATCTTTCGTATTATGATTTTCTCCCATGATAGTGAATGAGAAAGATGACAAGAGAGTTTTGTGATGTTGATTGGTGAGATTTTATAAGGAGATAAGAGAATATGTTTTTTTTCTTTATAGGAGATATTTAGTCGTCATTGACTCTCCCTCGACTATTAATATTTTTAATTAAGAAATATATTTATATATTACAAATAAAAATAAGATTACAATTTGACTAAAATTAGCATTGATCAAAACTACCAAATTCCAATGATTAATACTTATTTTGGTATATATTCTATAAGATTTGTTTAATTTTTTTTTTTAATAATATACGAGTATATTTATAAAGGACATATTAAATTAGTAATTAGGTAAAACCATAACCACATAACCGACTAGTACTACATATTCGTGATATGTTTCAACTTAAACCCCTATTATATAGTATATTTCAAATTATATCATACATATTCAAAGTGCTGTTTTATTACAATGACCAAATCTCCAAAGGGAGTTGAAAAATCAAATATTATTATTTTCATATTGATAGAGTTTACTGTATCATGAAGCTTAATTTGCGTTTCAATGGAAGTCTGTGTAAGAGTCTTGAGGGTTAAACTCGAGTGATTCACGATAAATAAGCTCCTTGATATTATCTTCCGTCAATGATGGTTGCTCGAAATCAAAATGGAAGGGTCTCACACAAACAGGTTCCTCGTTAGTCTCGTGTAACGGTGCTAAGTATGGATGGCACAGAGCTTCATCGACTACAACTCAGATAAAAAACTCAAAACTATTAGAAAAAGAAAGCATTTTCTGAAAAACTAAAGGCTTTATTTCATCTTTATTACCTGTGATGCGTTTGTTAGGGTCAAAGACAAGCATTTTCTGAAGCAAATCAACTGCATCAATAGACATGTTTGGGAATCTAGCTGCAAAGTTTTGTCTTGGATACTGTGGAAGTTGTTTTACATATCTTCTTGCATTGTCGCTTCTTAAGAATCCAAGGCTTGAATCATCAGGTGACCCTATTAGCTGAACAAGAATGGCTCTGCATATGGATGAGAGTTTAAATATTATATTTGAGAAGATGAAGTGAAAAATGAACCTCAGTGATGAGTCTAAGCTGCTGAACATAATCTTTGCCAGGAAATAACGTCTCTCTAGTCATTGTTTCACCGAGTATACAACCAACAGACCAAATATCAATAGCTGCAGTGTACTCTGAGCAATTAAGGAGCAACTCTGGAGCTCTATACCAACGTGTAACAACATATTCTGTCATCAACTCTGTCTCTGATTTAGTCCTTGCTAGTCCAAAATCAGCAATCTTTAGGTCACAATTTGCATTCAGAAGCAAGTTACTCGGTTTTAAATCACGATGCAATACATTAGCTGAATGCACATATTTGAGTCCTCTCAACAACTGATACAGAAAGAACTGCAGCACAATAGAAGCATTTATTAAGGTATAAGGAGTATGGAGAGGTTTATGAATGCGTACCCGAGAATGATCATCGGTTAATGGTTGGTCTGAGCGAATAATGTGGTGAAGATCAGTGTCCATTAACTCATAGACAATGTGAACATCATTGAAGTTATGTAGCTGAGGTGGTCTTATAATGTCTTTAATGGCAACGACCTGTTAGATCAATGATCATATCAACTCAATCCATATATATAGTTAAAAAGAAAAAGAAAGGTTACATTGATATGATCCATATGCTTAAGAAGCTTAATCTCTCTCAAAGTTCTCTTAGCGACTATAATGTTTTCAAAGGCCTTAGCAATCTTCTTGATGGCTACTTCCTCGCCCGTTACAGAATTCCATGCAGCACTTCATCAAATATACATATCAATCAATCAATCATTACATATATATATATGATCCTCATCATACATACTTTGGTCTTTTCTGACTATTATGATGAGATAAGTTCCAAATCAGATACTAACCAGACGATACCAGAAGCGCCTCTGCCAATAGGACGAAGAGGAGGAATATACTTGCTTGAAACTTGGAAGAGATTACCATATAGATTATACTCAACATAACGACCACCATTAATACTCACTCCTTTGTTGTAGCTTTCATCATCGAAGCATCTCTCCATCGTACTCACCTACCTTACCTAGAGGCTAGAGGAGATTTTTCTTCTTTGTAAACTGTGGATCTTTTCGTTGGAAAATGAGAAGAAGGAGATAGATGACTCTTTTCTAACGACGACCTCTGAAAGTCAACAACACATGACATAACTTTAATCCTTTCATTGATATTTTAATTAATACACCCTCTTTTATTATAAAATCATTTTTATATATTTATTTATTTATTTATTTTTAAAATCAAAACCGTATCATACTCTGTATACTGTATTTGGTTTATTCTATTGTCAGCAGACCATAACTCATTTTCTCTTCAACAATGGTTTTTGACGCAGCAGACGTTGATTAATGTTAATATTTTCAGGGATATTTATAATATATAGTTTTATAGATATGTTAATAAAACATTGAGTTATACAAACACTTGTTTCAAAGCATTTCATACAAAGGACAAGTACAGTTTCACAAACATTCAATACCAAGATAGACCATTGATACACACAATCACGCTTTATCAGAACCGTCCCTACTTTTTTCCGGCAGCCTTTTTTGGTGATTTTGCCTGTAAGGTTGCTATTCCGGTTGACCTGAGGTTCTCCAGCAATGTGTCTCGGCTCTGTAACAGTATCTTGAAGAAACAATCGACCTCCTTTGAAACAAGATCTAGCCCATTCGATAGTTCTGTGACTGAATCCTTCAACGGCTGCAAAGAACTAGGATCTATTGATCCTTGTTGGATTGCAGGGTAAAGTTTCTTAACACCTGAATCAACTGCCTCGAGCTCTTTCACAACCGTTAACCCATCAGACAAAAATATGTTCTTGATTTCAGAGTTCATAGTATTCTGCATTTCCATAAAGGATTGTCCCCATGGAAGCTCGTTAGAGACAGTAAGGTACATCAGATTTTGAGATGAACCTGAGAATGCTGCAGCAAATACACCAGAGATGTATAAAGTCTTAACCTTTACACCATATAGAGCTCGCATCAAGACTTTTCCTTTGGGCGAGTTTTTCACCTTGGGGAGATTCAAGGTTTGAACCAGGCTGCTCATGATAGCACGGCAGTTTTCTATTCTTGGATTTTTGGAAACAATGTGTTGGTTCCAGCTATCGAGGGAAGATTGAGCTTTTGACAGATTCTGAGCCTCTAAATTATACAAAGCAAACTGAAGTAAGAGATGACCTTGGTTAAGACGACTTAATTCAGAGCTAAAGGCATTACAGAGATCAAGGAGCTTGACACTTATGTCAAGATAGACATCAACCCATTTATCGTCCCAATCAGATACAGGAAGCTCAAGATGGGTTATAAGTGTCTTGATATCGTTATGTGTTTGGCAAAGAGATTCCATTGCTAGCTTCATCCATGAAAGAGTAAGGATTTGACTCTTTTCCTTAGGGACAAGCGTTGTAATAGAAGATGCTAAGTTTGCTTCAAAATTATTTAAAAGTGAGAGAAGATTTGAGGAAAGTAGAGAGTTTTTAGAAGATAAATTCTTGAACGGGTTTCCAAATGTGAAGAAACCTCTTTGAGGATCTTGTGGACGACACATTTTATTCCAAGTTTTAACTGAAACCAACAACACAGAACATTTATCAAATACCATTAAACAAAAAGATTAACTTGATCAGGTTTTGAACCCATACTTAAAAAAAAAATCCAACACAAAGATCAAAACTTTACTATTGAAATTTTAGTCTTTTGAAAATTTATGTATGAATAATTTCTCAACAGATCTAAAACAAAGGTAATGAAACATTGAAACCTCTCTTATATAAAAAAAAAGTCAACACCAAAATTATGATTGTCCCGAGATCTATCTATTTTCTCACAAAAAACTTATCAAAATCAATAGAGATCAAAGACTTAGTGGAAAGATCTATCACTAAGTTACGGTATATAAAGCAAAACCAATATCTTATAATATGAAATCAAAAGGACCAAACATGTCGTTGAAATTCACATAGCAAAGAGATGAATTGATTGTTATTAAATAAGAAGCTGGAAGATTAAAATAAAAATAACCTTAAGAGATCGATAGATGCTTCAACAAAAGCTACGGATTACTCCAAAACTATTAAACGCCTTGTTTCTGACCAAATAAGGAAGATAAGAAAATGAGAAGCACTAAATAAAATAGAACCTTGACAGATCTGAAGGGTCAGTGAAAATAAAATAAAATAAAACTAATTTATGTGGACAGAAATATCGAGGAAAGATGAGATATTGAAAGGACTTGTTCTAATAAGACTAAAACACAGAGAGAGTTGCCGTATTGAAACTAAAACAATTAGGTAAACGAAACTGAGTGGTGGAGATTAGGTTTCAGTAACGGGTCTGTTACGATTTTATGAAGACGTGTACGGTTGCTATTTGTTATTTAATCAGAGAGAAAAAGTCAATTATAGCCAGCGGACGTTTATATACCCTAAATCGTACGGCTCAAAATCTCTATCTACTTATTTTGTTATCACTTATCACGTTAGCTTAAAGAATCATTGTGGGTCCATTACATATTATAAGTAGATATCACTCTTCTCGTTTAACATTCCTGTGCAGAAGAGTGTACCCAAAAGTTCCCATGACATCATTGTTGTAACATAACTGCTCTTAGAACTCAAGAGCTTAGCATGTCCAAAATCAGAAACCTTAGCATTCCGTTGGCGATCAACCAATATCTCGTTTAACGTAGTTAGCCTACCCATTTTACAGATCGTTTTTTTCTTTCTTTCAACATTGTAATTCATCTCCAAGATGCTATCAACTTCTGCTGCATAAAACAGAGCAATTTTATACTGTTAAGTTCATCAAGAGAGTTTCTTACTTTGAAGTATTCTCAGATCCACATGTTATTAATCTATGAAGAACACTTACTTGTTCTTCAAACTCAGGACTCGTGAGGTTAACACACAAATTTCTCATCAGTAATAGGACCTGATGAACAATAAAAAACATTTTAGATTCCAGACATGGATACTGAGCAAGAGACAGAACATACATACCGTTTCTAGATTAATTGGATCCATTTTCTTTAATCTCTGGACATGACCTGTTGTGTTTGGATCAAATACGCTTCCTATAAAACTGTAAACTTGAGCAAAATTCGGCATCACTGCATTTGAAAAATACCAACACCATTATCAGTATTTCTAACTAAATCACAAATTAAGTATCTTTTTACCTCTATGTGGCTTTACAAAAGTTTCTTCTTCACTGGTCTCTGTTACGTTTTGAGTGCAACAGTTCTCTGTGACTCCAAATTCCTCTACAAGAAAAGAAAATCTTCAGATTATATTGTTACATCAATCCAGAGCAATTGTAAGCAAATATCTTACCTTTAACCAATGTAGTTGGCCTATTAACAATGCTACTACTAATCAAGGGGTGTGAATGAGTGGTGTATAAGTAGTAGTCATGTTGAAGTAACGGATTTGAAGAAGCCAGAGCAACTGCAGTAATAAGACAAACACATTAGTAATCTAATAAGAAAAAAAGAAAAGGTTAAGTAGAAAGATTACCAGATTTAGGAGCCTTATGTGGATAAGGATGATTGGCTTTCCTCTTTGGTCGAGGAGGTGGTACATGTTCTTTGCTTCCATTCTTCTCTACCTTTACAAAGTATTTCTGTGCGTGACTTCGTATCTACCATTATCCAACACTTAATTCATTTCTATTCATTGATTTCATACATTCAAACTTATTCATTTTACCTGGATCACTGTTTTTGATCCTACAAATGCCTCGATTTTCTTCCAATCCCGGTCAAATCTTTTATCAAATACATATATCCACAAATATTAAAATATATAATTCAATCAGAAAGGAAGCAGAGATGTGAAAACATACAAATGAAGAGCTTCGACAAACTTATCGTGCTCTTGCTCCGTCCAGTTCTCTCTACACTTGCTTATTGTATAAGGCTTTCTTATCTTCTTTGTTGTATCCTCAAAAAATGACATCGTATTCTTTTTTATTGCTATATTCTTCATATTCATAGCTTCACTACCCTTTATTATAGCTCTGAGGTTTGAAACAGAATCACTGATTTGGTGAGTTATTATATGCCTGAACAGGAGAAGCAGACAAGGGTAAAAGCGTAACTCTGAAATGTAAATGGATTTCAGGCCGAACACGTGTAAGGAGCCGGTTGCTCTGGTTCAAAGGCGTGGGACTAACAACTACGAGCCATGTGGACATTATATACTATAACTCGCGACACGTTCTAATTTTAAATCCACGGCATATAGTATGGCACGTGTATAACGATCGTAAGCAAAACACGCAATAATAGTATTTACGAGATTGAATAATAGAATATATATACTAAAAGTAAAAAGGGTAAAGAATTTTCTTTGGTGGCTTTTAGTTCAAATTAGAATTATGTGAAGATAGTTGGTTTCTGGAACACAAACGCAACATATACAATTACACAACATCAACCACACATTAATAATACTTTCAAGTTCATCATGACCAGACCCAAAAAAAAAAACAAACAACCAATGTCTCTCTCTACGAAAAGCTCATCGGATATTTCCGCAAACTGAAAACAATATAAAGTTAAAAAAAAAATGGTTGGCCTAATGATACCACCTACCATTTCGAACAACACACAACACTGTCTAAAAACACACACAGAAAATGGTGTTTTTAATTTCAATCGATCCAACGTGTAATGCCATCGTCTCCTACCATCGCCAACATCTCCACACGCACCTCCAACACCGCCTGCAATGCAAAATTTACAATTTTACATTTCCAAGAATTAAGGTATTTACATTTTTATAAGGTCAGAGACTCACAGAGGAATTCCTGCAGTTAACAAGCCGACATTCGTCAAGAGAACCTTCTAGACTCCAACTCTCCCACACGTCAAAACTATGACTAGCAAACACAAACTCCATTCTTCTATTGATCTGCCCACATACACATATCCACTTTTTACTTTCCTCAAATACCAACTTCTAATTATCAATCAAAGTAACTGTAATGTAACAAGTACCTGCAGTAACTTTCCACCGGCAGCAAATGATCTCAGACCAACAGTGTCCTGGTCAACAATTTCATGCACCAAAACCAATTAGTCATTCATAAGAATATATATTCTGTTCGTCCAGGTTCTCCACTAATATAATAACTCAACGAATTTTAACCTCATTCGGGCATGGTAAAGAACAAGATAAAATGCAAAGAAAGTGGAACCACAAAAAAAACTTTACCTTGTTTCTGTATGCGATAATGAATTGTGCAGCAGGATCCCGTTTGGATACATTAGACAAAGTATCGAGGAACCAACCACCGTTTTTTGTTCTTTGCCTGGAAACATGGAGACCCGAGAGGTCTTTCATATACAAGGCTACTACATATCCATCTTTCAGCAGCTCACTTGACTTTCCATTCAACTTCTTACTTGACATTACAAACTGCTTTGGGGAAGGCTCTTGCATTACTTCAAGAGGTGTTTTCCTACTTCTTGAATCTTCAGGAGAAGCACATCTTGAACTGGAACTTACTACTTCTTCTGTGTCACTCATAGCAGTATCCTCTCTATGTGAAGAGCTTTCTTCATGTAATCCTGAGGAACCCTCTGCTTTTTGCATGTATTTCTGCTTTGAATGTCTCTTTTTGGCTTTCTTACCAGATCTGCTACGCCTTACTTCAGGTTTTATGGCAGTATTTTGAGGAAGAACAGAAACGTGTTGCTGACCAGCGCTCACAGATTCCTTAAACTCACTAGCCTCTCTATCAACTATATCAGTGCTGGTGAGAGTACTAACACCCTGTTGCCTACTGGTGGATTCCACGATTGCTAATCTCTCGTGTTTGATAGGTGATTGTTCTTCTTCTTCGCTTTCTTCAACTTCCTCATCAGAAACAGTGTTATTTGGTATTACACCATCTAAGAAAAATGAATGCAAGATTGATATAGCCTTCTCTCTTATCTCCATCCATACTTCCTCACTGTAATCTGCACTGCGGGGTAGAATTAACACATTTGGCATTTCCTTCACCTGCCATCAAAACATGATATAATCAATGCAGGATAAACAAGAGGAAGAGAGGATATGATGTAACAAGAGAATAAGAAGGCACAAATGTGAAAGGTCATACCCATGCTTCCATCCATTGAGGACCTTCAGCACCGTCAAGGGCACAGCCAGCAATAGTACCATCAATAAGAAGTTGTTTCACAGCACAATCATCTAGTAGCTGACAGCTTCCAGTATTTACAAGAAAAGCCCCTAACCATACAAAATACAATTTATCAACAAGAACTAAACCAAATGAGAGAAAAAACAAAAAAAAACATACCAGGTTTTATATGCTGCAAACACTCTGCATTGAGTATCTGAACTGTGTTATTAGTTAAAGCACAGTGAAGCGAAATAACATCACTTGCAGCTAATAGATCATTCAATGTATCCATTCTTCGTGCAGCACTTGGGAATCTAGAAGGCGGCCTGATTCCTTCTCCATATCCCTGGAAATTATGCAAACGCAAATATTGACAACAAATACAACGTTCAACTCGAATGTCGAATGAACATCATCAAAGTATATATACCTCCTCTGGGACATCAAAGTAGAGCACACTCATCTTGAAAGCCAAGCTCCTACTAGCTAAATACCGAGCAGATACAGATCTGCCAACTATACCTAAAACCATACCACGGCACCGTCTCATTCCTCGGCAAAGTGGCTGAATCGATCCCAACCATCCAGATGCCGATAGAGCGTGGCGTGTGAGTATATGCGTCCGCCGAAGGAGTCCAAGTAT
>KE159064.1:46099-90594 GCA_000411055.1 Leavenworthia alabamica | reverse complement strand
GTATTCAACACCCGCAACACCGGCGAGGGAGTCTTGCTCAAGAGCACAATCCTCGATACAGTTGAGTGTCACGACGTGAGGCGACGCCTTCTCGCGATGTGGCATTGTCGCAGACGAACGGATCTTGCTCATCTGCTACTTCTCGCTACTCTCAAGGGAGCGAGTGAAATTTTGATTTTGGTTAGGGTTCAATGCTGTAAAACTCTGACAAATTGAGGGGATAAATTGCACTTGTAAAAATATAAGGGCCTAAAGTACAATTTTAAATAAATTCCAAGAAAGGCATATATTGTTTCTATGCGCCACAATACGACATCGTTTCAATGTTAAGATATAGGTCGTGTTCTTTCAAAAGGATGGACTGTTTCTAGCGATGAAGACGTTACGGCAAAGGAATGATACGGTCTGAGTCACTGTGAATTTCTAGCGATCGTTAATTTATTGTCGTTTAAAACGAAAGGGGTCGCTGAGTCTAGTTTTCGTTTTTATATATATATATATATCCGTAACTGGGTCGCCAGGATCAGTCGCAGAGAAGGGTATAAGCAGAGGACCAATAATAAACTTCGCACACTAGGGCGTGTATAGATTTCATAACGCAAACCAAACTATACAAGTGAAACATGTACACTCCCTCTATGCCACATTATTTTATGACCAGAATCCAAAACATAAGTTTGACAACAACAACACAAAATCTCTTTCTACACAAAATAAACAACATAAACAGAGTTGAAGGATAAAAAAAACGTTACTATGGGCAAGATGGATAAATCTCTCTTGTGCTAAGCACATAAAACTATATGAACAGAGCCGTTTATATACTCAAAAGAGGGACACAAACCGGTTAACAAGTTAAGCTCTATGCATCTACCTACCAAAATTCTATCTTTTATAACCCACTACGTTATCATCATTCTTATATCTCGAAAGTGGGTTTTTAGCTAGTGGTAGGTGATGATCAGAGAAACCTCCTACGAAGGTTACTAGTTGTTGCTTGATATGAACGCATGAGTAAGCCAACTCCAATGCCAACACCAAGGCACATCC
Source organism: Leavenworthia alabamica (assembly GCA_000411055.1). Classification (NCBI taxonomy): domain Eukaryota; kingdom Viridiplantae; phylum Streptophyta; class Magnoliopsida; order Brassicales; family Brassicaceae; genus Leavenworthia; species Leavenworthia alabamica. The sequence continues at coordinate 89,544 of KE159064.1, read as the reverse complement.
CAAGGCCTATCCCAACTCCAACTCTGACTCCTGCATTGAACCATGTGAGCTGACCATCCTCATCAACATACATATCTTCAGGGTAGTATCTCTGTCCCATTTTCATCTCAGACTCATCGTAGTCATAAACTTCTGATTCCCTCATCTGCACATAAACCAAACGACAAACAAGATAAGAACCAAAAAAGCAAGAGGAGATGAAAATACGTGTAAACAATTCTCGAGATATATTCAAGAACGTCTCTTTGGTTGGCCTATTTCCATAACTCATATCTAACAGTACACTTTCACATTTATCAGAAAACTCACAGAAACATTCAAAGGATAAGCTAATTGTACCATCAACACTCTTGAAAAGGTAAGTCAGAGAATCATAGTTCACAGACAATTATTCAATAAGTGAATAATACCTCTGATTTGGTTTGCAGGGGCAATCCATTAGCAGTGATAACAAAATCTTGCTCTTTGCCAACTTCTTCTTCCTCAGGGATAGCGTCAAGAGTCACATGTCTAGCCACCTTCCTCCTGGTAGTCGCCTGAATATTCTTGGTCAAAATCACCGGAACACCACCACAACAACCAGCTATATAAACCTCAAGGGAAGGAGACGAAACACCGCCTAGCTTAGGGTGAAAAAAAGCAGAGGAACAAGGACCCGATCCGTTAGCCATAGCTATGTAACAATCCATACCCCATCCAGTATTAGGATCGGTCACAGTTCCATTATTCCAAGCACTTTCAATTCTATCTAGGTTTCCACACAATACCAAATCTGCGTTATCGTAAACCTCGAAATCAACACATCCAGTGACACGAACGGTGTCAGTGCTAACATATGTAACCTCGGATGATTCTCGATCGACTCTATCACGGCGAAGTTTCATAGAAGGCGTCTGTGAAGAAGGAACGAGAACACCATTAACCTCAATAGAAGCGCCGGTTTCACGGGGAGGGTGACGGAGGATAAGAAAGTCAGGAACATTATCAACGAAACAAGGCGTGATGCGGACGTAGAACAAACGAACCTCAAGCCATGCCAATCGCGATAACGGACTTGATAATGCAGACGACGGCGTTACATCGGAGGTATTCATGTGGTATGGATCATCGGAAATCATTGAGAACAATTGATACAAGGATGAGAAATTAAGCCTCCGATTACAAATGAGTTTTTTTTTTGTCAATATATGTTTCGTTTGTTTAGGTTTAGGTTTTTTAGGATATTTTAAAAGGTAAATAAATATAGGTAAATTGTCAAAATAAAATATGTTTGATGACGATGCGGTAAACACGGAGGGTCAAAGGCCACCCATGTGTGTGAGACTCCCACGTGTGACAGTTAGTATTAAAATTGTTCAATAACTGGGCTTTTAATGGGCTTATATCACTTGGACTATGGTCATTGACCGTACCCCAGCCTATATTCTTCAGTAGACCTTTTTCTCTATATTTTTTAATTCAAAGATTATCAGCCGTTGAAACCTTACCCTTGGACGATTCCTCACCCTTCGATTTGAAATCTTGTCGGATAAATATATTTTTTAGGCCGGCTATTATGTTTTCTTTTTTTTTTTCTGCTTTTTGTTAACACCGAATAGATTGGGGCTTGTCATTTCACCATCCAATTTGGTATACGAATTTAATCATAAAGTAGATTAACCGTGACATCAAAATTTAATTAACGTTTAGTTATACAAAGATTTTGCAATCCATGTCCGAAGTTTGCTTTGTTTATTTCATTTCACTCACTTGCATTGTTTTAACCATATTTTAGTTTAACGTCAATTTTAAGATAAGATTTATATATTTATTTTAACTAATAAAATAAAACGTAACATGATAGAGAGACATTCTAATGTCAATAACAAGCAAATACATTACTAACTCCTATTTGAACCATCAAATTAGTCAGAGCAAAATGTTTTTTTTTTCTTTCCAAAACTAATTTTATCCAAATTTCACATCTTATATGAAATTTAGTTGTTCTCGTATATGTTTAACACATACAAATTTTTAATTAACATAGTCCAGACATGTACGATTCACTTGATTAGAGTTTTGTTTGATTAGAAAATTATGCAAAGTATTCTAGTAAAATTTAGTTTGTGATTTTTATTTTCATTTTCATTTTCATTAGAAATTTTTACAAAACTGAGTTTTCTTTTAAATTACAAATAAATATAAATTAGCTTTTTTAATAAAAAAAATTATTAGATTTTTGAGTTTTTTCTTTTAAAATGTTATTATTTATTAAATTGTTCGAGTTTTGGGGTTAAAATGTTATCCATGAGAAGCCGCCTTTATATATCCGGATTGGTAATATTAAAAATTAATTAAAAATCAGAGTAGTGGGTCCCGCATTCCACTCTATGTGGCCCAAATTACAAATCTCAACACGTCTCGTTTCTGTTACTCGCGTGTGCTCACGCGTGAGCCTCCGCAATCCATCATTTTTTTTAACATAAATCGTCACTTGTATATTCCGTTAACGTTAAATATTAAAATGTAAATAACATTAATCTACGTGGAATATTGTAGCTGTTTCCCACTACAGATGTGTATTTTTCTTAATTTTATCATTTTTGTCTCAAGGAATATTATTTGTCTTTATTTAGGAAACCAATTCGTGTAGAATTGAGTAACTGATCGAAGAGTCAATTATTATTATTTTCTTATGAGAACTCAATTATTAGATAATTTAAAATATATAAATCTCTATAAATAAATCATTCGTATAATTATAATCTAGAAATACACTGAATAAATAATATTTTAAGATTGAAATAATAAGATATTATTTTGGAAAAGAAAAATAAATAAATAAATCAACAAGCATAACTTTTGTATATTAGAAATTTAAAACCCAAATTCTATATATCACTTAAATGAATTCATATCAAATTAAATTCATCTTTTAATAAAAAATTAATTCTCTAATCTGAAATTGAACCATTAATTTATGAATTAAGAAGTATATTTGATGAAGGAGTTGAGAATATATTTGAGCTCAAAGGAAAAATTGCCTAAAATAATATATTAAAAAGTGACGTGGATAAGATCAGAAAAAAGGAAACAAGACAAAACAAAGGACGGAAAGTAATAAACGCTGAGCACTTGGGATACGCACGCGCCTTATCTATGCGCGTTACATTACAAAATCTCTCTCATTAATTATTGACACTGCATGCATCTTTCTCTTTTTTATTTCCATTTTTGAAATGTCTCTCTATATTAAATCTTTAGTATTTAAATTTATAAAAAAAAAACGATCAATGTCCAATCTTCTATTCATTCTCATTTGTTTCTCTCTTATAACTCAGAGGCTATCAATCGTCTTTACATCTCTCTCTCTCTCTCTCTTTTTCATATTCTTGAAGATTAAGGTAAAGCAAAAACAAATAACAAAAAGCAGAGAGCAATGAAGGTCCATCTCTCTCTCTTTCTACACGTATGCAAGATTTGATTCCTAGGATTCGATTTTTTTATAAAATAAACTGGGTTTTGATTCTTGTTTCTGCTATTAGTTTTCTTATGAATCTATTATTTTTTTTATGCATGTTCACACAGTGTGTGTATGTTACACATCACAAACCAGTAATTTTAAGTATCTTTTGAAAAAACTGTAAATCTCTGTTTTTGGTACTGAAATTCTTCTGGTTATTCAATCGTGTATTGTTGTAAGATCTGTAAGATTCCAGAGAGAATGAATACCTAAAAGGAAAATATCAGTTAAATCGTCAATATATATATTCACATTACTATGGTGAATTTCACTGAATCTGACGATAAATTTGGCAGAAAATGATAATAAAGTTGGAGCTGAATGATGATTATAAGGCAAAACAAAAGGCCCTTAAAACAGTTTCTACTCTACCAGGTAAATCAAGAGAGATTTCAATTAATGTCAAACCAACTATTAGACCATTGATTTGATTTCCTCTCCGGTTTGGTTGGTTGGTGTGTGTTAAATGTTTATTTATTTTTACTATAGCTTTCTTTGAAATATGTGACCATCCATTGAATAAATCATAAAGTCAAAACTGGGATCTTAATTATTTTCTTAAGGAATCGATTCGATTGCAATGGAAATGAAGGAGAAGAAACTGACGGTGATAGGAACAGTGGATCCGATCAATGTAGTAAGTAAGCTAAGAAAGTATTGGCCCATGACGGATATTGTACTAGTGGGACCTGCTAAAGAGCCGGAGAAGGAAAAGAAAGAGGAGCCGGAGAAGGACAAGAAAGAGGAGCCGGACAAGGACAAGAAAGAAGAGCAGAAGAAGGAAGGAGGCAGCGAGCCACCAAAGAAAGAAGAAGAACAAGTAAAAAAGGAAGGAGAAGTCGCGGCAAAGAAGGAAGAAGGTGGCGATAAGAAAGATCAACCACAGCCACAAGTGCAAGTAGTAGCAGCAGCACCACCAGCACCGCCACCTAATGATCATGTTTTGGAACTTGTAAAGGCTTATAAAGCTTATAATCCTCACCTAACTACCTATTACTACGCTCAAAGCATTGAAGAAAACCCTAATGCTTGTATCATATGTTGAATAATGAATACCAAATATGGGATCTGTAATGTAATGAGGATATATGTTTCTCGATAATGCGGGGATACTTTATTAATTTCCTCATATCGATCCATTTCGATTATATATTTTGTGTATATATAGATGTCCTCGATAGTATAGTAGAGTTTTTTTTTGGTGTTTAAACTTTCAAGGAGAACATTTTGTATATAGATCATGGTGTTGTTATCTATATGCGTTAGTGTTTGAAAATATTGCTAACTATTTTCAGTTATTATATATTGTTTCTTATACACGTTTATATGTTCCTAGTTTATATTGTAAGCTAGAAACTATATATGCACAATGTTTTTCTTTCAGAAAAAATTCTAACGACCAACTCTATCGAATTTTCTTAAGTCTGAAATACTATTAGAATATGCTGCCAAAAAATAAAATAAAATAGTTGTTGAGCTGTAAATTTGATGTGATGAATTTGTTCATTTATTTTTACTTCTGTTTTGCACGAAGCGAAAGGGCATGGCCTTCATGACCATCTGATGAGTCACTTTTAGAAAAAAAAATTTAAAAAGGAGATAATTCATTTATAATGGATAAGAGTTTTTTCTTTTTCGCCAATTTACTTTTATTTTATTTTATGTGATAACATAAAGCTAAACTCTACCGTTTCTCGAGATTTTGTTTAAAAAAATAATTGTATCCGAGAAACAACTTAAGAACAAAATGTATGTAGCTCAGTCACATAAAACATCACCTAAATATTGACTTTATTTTCAATAATTTGGGATAATTGAATACAATATTACATTGTCTTCATGTAACCAAAGTGCCAGAGATAAGTTCTGTCTCAACTTAAAACCAGACACAAAATGTAAAAACCATTTTGGTTGGTAGCCACTAGCAACCTAAAAGGATCATGTGAGAATCAAACATAAATTTTTTTATTTTAAAAAAGTTTGGTAATTCATTATTTACGGCTTTTTAAATGTACTGTTATTATTTTGGATCAAACAAAATACAGGAACAGATAAAATTCCGTCAGTACTAAAAAGTTTATTCTACACCAAAAAAATAAAAATAAAATGTTTGTGCATGTCAGTTTTTCAACCAAACAAATAAACATATTAATTATGTTTGTAGAGAAATGTTGATGATGACGAAGACAGTGTCGATGATTTTAAATAGACGGCAAATTTTATATAAATATATATAAACCACTAAATACGTATCATTCCCTATGAAAAAGATTTGAACCCGTTTTCAGACACCCAATTTGATTTTTGTGTTAATTATAATTTTTTGTCACTAATATCAAACTTGATTGATACTAACCGTAATAGCATAAATATAAATGAGGTAAAAAAAATTTTAAACCTAAAAGATTAATTGAAAATTTTAAAGTAATTTAGAACAGTTATCTAATTACTTGGGAACCTTAGAAGACATTTAAAGAACATGCATGTTAATACCTCAATAAAATTTCAAAATCTGATATCTGTAAATTCGACAACTAATAATAGCTAATGGTTTACTAAAAAGGGCTTAAATATATAAAAATATTCAGTTGAGCTGACGAACAATTCATGAATAATTAATGGTGATGTCATCATGTTTGATAGCAAATTTGTCATTTTGTAACAGTTAAATAATTTGAGTTTTATCATATTTGGTGTAGCTAAATTGCTGATGAAACTTTCGTCACCACCATATTATTGGCTAAGGAAAATTCCAAAAATATTTTTATTTATTTACATGAATTAATTAGGAAAAGGATTGGCATGCATTGCAAAGATGACGTATTGGGCTAACTCCAATATGTGGTTCTAGAAAAATCGAGTAGTAATTAGCTTAACAAATCCTCCATTACGTACATATCAACCAATATAATGTTTTATATTTTATTACACACGAAAAATAAATACGACCCTTCAAAAGGATACAATACCACTTGGATAATTCATCGATTAAATCCCAAGCAGAAAAAACAATCGAATTAAACACACAAATCTTAAAAGTTACCATTTGACCCCAGAAAAAACTACTGGTAGTCAAAACAACCCTAATCTTGAAGGTGAATTATGCAAATCTTACAATAAAGGGGTAAAACATTCACTTAATATAACTTACTAACTAAAGATTAACTAACACTTGAGGTGGAACTGGCCGTTGTTATGCCCTTAGTTATATGGTTTTATGTTTGTAGAAGAGGGGAATGTGGTGACATTATCCCCGGAGATGAAAGACCATCTTCATAGATTAGCCTAAAACTTAGTCGGAGATTGCCTTGCCTCCATTTCTGCTTTTTAGCATTGTTGTTCTTATCATGAGCCGATGCTTTCTCAACGATCTTCTTCTTGTTGTTCTTAGACACGAAATCTTGGATTCGTTGAAGCGCCACGTGGAGAGTATCATCATCCATGTTGGCAAAGCAAACCCTAAACCATCCAGGTTCCATGCAATTGAAGGAAGAGCCTGGAGACACATTGAGCTTAACCTTATTGATGATTATATGCCAAAGCTCAATCTCAGCTTCAAACGAGTTTCGGTCTCTCAATAGATGTCTCAAATCCATCCATGCGAATAACCCTGCGTTGCTTGCCAAGCAAGTGATCTCTGCTTTCTCAAGTCCTGAGGTAAAGACTTGGTGCCTTATCCTCAACCTTCGCGAGCTTTCCATAAGAAAATTCTCCACAAATCGATCATTGGATAACATGGAAGCAAGCATGAGTTGTGTCTGAGATGAAACTAGTCCAAAACTCGACATTTTTCTAGCGCAAGAGACAACCAAGTCGTTGTAAGAATAAACTATCCCGACTCTAAAACCGGGAAGTCCCATGTCTTTAGAAAGACTATAGACAATGTGAATCAAGTCAACGTTGACTTCAGAGATATCCACATTGTTGACCACCTCAGCAACGCTCACAAAATTTCCTCGGGTGAAGACTGTGGCAGCGTAGATCTCGTCGACGACTAGGTGAATATTCTTCCTCGTGACGAACCGGATTAAGTTGGTGAGTGTGTCTTTATCCAAGATCGTACCGAGCGGATTTGATGGGTTGGTCAAAATAAGACCTTTGACTTTTTTATTAGACTCTTGGGCTTTAGTAAAAGCCCATTCGACGGCCTCAACAGTTAATTTGAAATGATTCGAGCTTGAACAATGAATGGGGATTATCTCGACACCTGTACGCCACCTTAAGTCTCTATCAAATCTGTTAAAAGACAAAAGTTAACACACGTGTGAGCAACCGTTGAATCAAAACCACCTTACACGTGTATAAAAGTAGGCGAAGGAGTTCAAAATTGAATAATTGATACTATCAACACATTTCGATTTGGAATTTGTTTAAACATTAATGACATTTCTCCTAACAAATTTTATTTAAAAATGTGAATAGAAATATTAAAATGCTTACGCGGCGTAGTAAGGAGAGGGAATGAGGAAAACGTCGCCGGGATCGGCGAGGCAAAACATGATTGTTTCATTGGCTCCGGTGGCGCCGCCGCTCATAACAACTCTTTCAGGATCAAAAGTAACTCTTCCACCTCTGGCTTTTCCCATGAAATTTGCAATCGCCTTCAATTCCAAAGAGATAGAGAAGTTACCAAATGTACAAGTGTGTATTGGTCTAAAAAAGGTTAAAGAAATAAATACATGTCGAAAGAGAGGAAGGCCATGATAGTCTTGGAAATTAGCGATGTCGTTAAACTGATGAACACCCTCAATGGTGCATATAGAAGCTTCGGGGTTCTCTTTGATCCAATCTTTTATCAGATCTAAGCAAAGCTGTTCATTTTATATATGTGTTAATAATTGTTTATGTATGAGAATTATAGTAGAATAAATAAAAAAGAATAAAAAACCTGATTCTCAGCAAGACCCATTTGGATAATACCAGTGGGGTTAAGAGAAAGATGAAAAGGATCTTTATTGTAAGCTTTCCATCCATGGAAATACTCCGAATTCTCGCCGTGTTCTTCATTTGTAGCTATCTTCGATAGAATCGCACCTCCTTTTTTCTCCATTTATGTAATATTGATATAATTATGACAGATGTTTGTGGTGTGTGCACTAATTTATGTATGAGTTGGTGGTTTATATAGGATGTAAATTTATAAAACTTTCAAGAAACCAAATAAAGTTGAAAAAAAAAGAGTTAATAGGATTTGACGAAATAAGCAAAAAAGAACACGTACGCTAATTATATTTCAATATATATATATATATATATATGACTATTGTGAGTTTAATAATTTCGTTTGTGGTGGTATAGTAGTTACGATGAATAAAGTGGTGTTGTATTTCAACAGTTTAGCATATAAATGAAGCAAAGGGATATTTCTAAGCAGCTTCTTAAGACAAATGTTGAACTATAACTAGGAACTTGGAAGTCATCAAAGAAGAAGGCTGTCCATAAGAATATTTCCATTGAATTGTCCGCTAATTATGGTTTAAGATCAGTCGTATATGTATGATTTTTTTAAGATAGCAAATATTGGTTATTTTCAATCTAAAGTTATGAGATTATTCAAAAGTATCATTGATAATTTGCTATTGAAAAGTCATTTCAGTGTCGTGTAATTTGATTTTAATTAATTTTCCAAATAATTTAATGTTAGTAGATTATGTTTGAACTTTGAAGGCTCACAAATATTTGTATCCAAAATATATCAGTGAAGAGTTGGTTATTATTTACTTATAAAAATGGATTTACCTGCTTCATTTGTATTTGTCTAATTTACTAAACTGTGTATTGAGATACGATTGTGTCGTATCTCCATATAAGGAGATTTCTGTTATTGTTCAATTCAAATATTCAGACAATATTTTCTTTGTAAATGCTTGCTATATAAGACGTAAAACCTAGAGTCATGTTCTGGGTATAAAAGCTCTTTTGAGCTCGATGAAATAAAACAAGAAGAAAACTAATACATACTCTGTTTTCTGACATGGTATCAGAGCGATAAGTCTCATACAAATTGGTTTGCTCGATTCTGTTTCTTTGCTCTTGTTCTCCAGTTTTTTATTGACCTCCTAATCCGTTTATTCTCTTTGTTTCTTTAACGGATTTTTCTTCTCTCTAAATGTCGAGTAGCACCGCTAATTCAAAAAGTGCAGGTGGTAATGGAACACCATTGGCTACTCGCGACATGATTCGAACTCTCCGTATTATTTGTCCTCAGGAGACAACCCGGGTTGCATCATTTCGCAACCAGCACGGAAAGGACCCAATTACGACGAATGGGCTGATAGTCTTCGTCTCGCTCTCAGAGCTCGGAAGAAGTTTGGTTTTGTCGATGGAAGGATCTCTCATCCAGGCGAAGATTCTGAAGATTTTGAAGATTGGTGTGCCAACAATGCTTTGGTCATATCATGGATTAGACTCACAGTAGAACCAACTCTGAGATCTAATCTTGCTCACTGTGAGATCGCATCAGATATGTGGGAACATATTCGAGCTCGATACTCCATTAAAAGCGGACAACGTGTTCAACGTCTCAAGACGGAACTCGCGACATGCTGTCAGAAAGGACTGGCAATTGAAGCCTACTACGGTAAACTTGTGAAACTTTGGTCTTCATTGAATGATTACCAACAGGCTAAAACAATGGCAGACGTTCTGAAGGAGAAAGAAGAAGACAAGCTGCATCAGTTCTTGATGGGACTTGATGAGAACGTTTTTGGTGCAGTCAAGTCCTCTTTGTTATCAAGGGTTCCATTGCCGACACTGGATGAAGCTTACAATGCAGTTTCTCAAGATGAAGAAGCCAAGAACACCAGTCGAATGTTTGAAGAAAAGACAGAAGGGGTGAGTTTTGCAATTCAGTCGCAAGCTCGCAACAAACCAGGAGACTCACGAAATAAGTCTGTGACTTGTTCAACTTGCAGAAGATCTGGCCACTCTGCTGAGCAATGCTTCCGAAAAATTGGATATCCAGCGTGGTGGGGTGAAAGGCCACGTTCTAAACTAGGTGACAACTCTGGTTCTGGAAATTCGATAAGCACAACAGCAGTGAAGGCAAATCGTGCAAATTTTGTTGAAACTGCTTCTGCTAATTCGCTCACAGCTACTGATCGACTTGGACTGGTGGGTCTAAGTGACACACAGTGGCAACCACTCAAACTGCTTCTCACTGAACGTGAACAGCGCCCTCCAATGAAATTCTCGGGTAAGTCATTCTTTAACTCGTGGATCATTGACACAGGTGCCACAAACCACATGACTGGTTTGTTGAATTGCTTATCTGAGGTACAAAACATGCCTCCGATTCTGATCAAACTACCAGATGGTCGTTTTGCTCAGTCTACTAAGCAAGGAACTATTTGTTTAGGAACCCACTTGAATCTTAAGGATGTTTACTTTGTGGATGGTTTGCAGTGTCACTTGATCTCTGTATCACAACTGAATCGCGATAGTTCATGTGTCTTCCAAATCACTGACAAGTTGTATGTGATCCAGGACCGCACCACGAGGATGCTGATTGGAGCGGCTGAAGAACTAGATGGTCTCTATTTTTTTCGAAGCACAGACTCAGTGGTGGCTCTGCATCTCACGAATCACTCCTTTCCGGGAATGTGGCACCAACTCTTGGGACACCCCTCTTCGAAAGCTCTCAGTTTACTACCTATTTCGGATTTATGTAGTTCTCATGATTTACACAATAAAGATTGCGATATCTGTATGCGTGCTAAGCAAACTAAAGATGTATTTCCAACTAGTTTGAATAAAACATCAGAAATTTTTCAGCTTGTCCACTGTGATCTTTGGGGTCCATACCGGACTACCTCCAACAATGGTTCACGTTTTTTCTTAACAATAGTAGATGACTTCTCCCGAGCCACATGGATTTACTTGTTGACAGATAAAACTAGGGCACCACAACAGCTCAAAAACTTCATCTCTTTAGTCGAACGACAATTTGACAAGAGAGTAAAACGAATCAGAAGTGACAACGGGAGTGAATTTATTTGCTTGCGCAATCACTTTCAAGAACTGGGTATCGAACACGAGACATCTTGTGTAGGAACTCCTCAACAAAACGGCCGTGTTGAAAGGAAACATAGACATATCTTGAACGTATCCCGAGCACTAATGTTTCAAGCATCTTTACCTATTGAAATGTGGGATCAATGTGTCTTGACTGCAGCTTACTTGATTAATAGAACTCCCTCAGTCGTTCTCCAGGGTAAAACACCATTTGAGTTGTCGTACAACAGACCTCCACCATTAGATCATCTGAAAGTCTTCGGGTGCCTCTGTTATGTTCACAACCAACATCACGGTGGTGACAAATTTGCTTCTCGAAGCAAGAGATCAGTTTTTCTAGGTTACCCTCATGGAAAGAAAGGTTGGAGAGTCTACGATTTAGACACTGGAACCATCTCCGTCTCTCGCGATGTTGTCTTCAGTGAACAGAGCTTTCCGTTTGCAGATCAACCAACTCCAACAAAAACAGAGCTTTCCTTTACTCCATTATTTGAAAAGACCCCTGTGGAGTTGGAATCACACTCAGAAAATACTTATCAACCTTATCATACTCCTCTAGTTGAGCCTCAAGACGAGGTTCTATCTACTGTTTTACCAACTGATACACCCACCATTGACACGGCTGAAACAGAGAACGAAACTTCTTCATCCACAAACAATGTTGAAAATACAGATATTGTTTCTCCTGAATTGGGTGTTGGCAAACGACAACGAAAGCCACCAACTCGTCTCGTAGATTATGTTCTCCAAATAACAACATCTCTTGGTCTCAACAACAATACATGTAAGTATCCACTCTCTGACTATGTCACTAATACGCGCTTCTCTGAGAAGCATCAAGAGTACATACTTACCATCACCAACCGCCATGTACCCACAACACTATTCTCAAGCTGTGCTAGATGAGAACTGGCGCAATGCTATAAGAACCGAGATTGATGCGCTTGACGAAAATGGTACTTGGACAATAGAAACTCTACCACCAGGCAAGAAAGTAATTGGTTGTAAGTGGGTATTTAGACTGAAATTCAAAGCCGATGGTACACTAGAAAGATACAAAGCTCGACTAGTTGTTCTCGGGAACAATCAGGTAGAAGGGACAGATTTTACTGAGACGTTTGCACCAGTAGTTAAGACGACTACAGTCCGAACTCTCCTTGAAGTTGCAGCTACAAAGGACTGGCATGTGCATCAAATGGATGTGCACAATGCTTTCTTGCATGGAGACTTAACAGAGGAGGTTTATATGCAATTACCTCCTGGATTTCGCACAGACGACAAGACTAAGGTGTGTCGCTTACACAAATCTCTTTATGGGCGTAGACAAGCACCACGATGCTGGTTTGCCAAACTAAACACCGCTCTTCAAGACTACGGGTTTCAGCAGTCAGTTGCTGATTATTCGCTTTTCACTTATGCTCGAGGATCCAATCGTATATATGTTCTGGTCTACGTAGATGACCTCATTCTATCTGCAGATTCACTGCCATTGTTGGAGGAATTTAAAACTTATCTCAGTTCATGCTTTCACATGAAAGATCTTGGCGTTTTAAAATATTTTCTTGGCATTGAGGTCGCCCGCAGTCCCTCCGGATTTTATCTGTGCCAAAGAAAATACGCAATGGACATCATAAACGAAACATGTCTTGCTGGAGTCAAACCAGTCGCCTTCCCTCTAGACCAGAACCACAAACTAGCTCTTGCAGATGGTACGCTTCTCTCTGATCCAGAACGATATCGACGTCTTGTAGGCAGGCTGATCTATTTGGGTACCACACGACCCGACCTTGCTTATTCTATCCACATATTGACACAATTTATGCAAGCACCGAGACTGGAACATTGGGACGCCGCCTTACGGGTTGTTAGATATCTCAAACACAACCCTGGACAAGAAATTATTTTACGATCAGATTCTCCATTGACACTTAAAGTATGGTGTGATGCAGATTTTGCGGGCTGTCCTTTAACTCGTCGCTCTTTGACAGGATGGTTTATTCAACTTGACAACTCTCCAATTTCCTGGAAAACCAGTAAGCAAGATACAGTTTCAATGTCATCGGCTGAATCCGAGTATAGAGCTATGTCCCTTACAATCAGAGAAGTGCTTTGGTTGAAGAATCTGCTGCACTCCTTTGATGTTGATCACTCAACACCGATAGTAGTCCATTGTGACAACATGGCAGCCATTCACTTAGCTGCTAATCCCGTCTTCCACGAACGAACTAAACACGTCGAACGGGACTGCCATTTCATCCGTGATGAGATCACACGAGGTACTATCTCCACAATGCACGTTTCAAGTAAACAACAACTTGCAGATATAATGACTAAAGCTCTAGGACGCAAAGAGTTCGAAGACTTCAAGCTCAAGTTGGACATTTGTGATCTACATGCTCCAACGTGAGGGGGGTATTGAGATACGATTGTGTCGTATCTCCATATAAGGAGATTTCCGTTATTGTTCAATTCAAATATTCAGACAATATTCTCTTTATAAATGCTTGCTATGTAAGACGTAAAACCTAGAATCATGTTCTGGGTATAAAAGCTCTTTTGAGCTCGATGAAATAAAACAAGAAGAAAACTAATACATACTCTGTTTTCTGACACTGTGCATTGCTCAAATTTCATAAATATGAATGTTGTATTTAACTAGTATATATATTTGACAAATGATTAGATTGGTGAGTTTAGACTGTTCGGTGAAATCCAACACATGCCTTATGTGCGACGACCACGTGCAATACCCTCTTTAATTACAATTTCGGAGTCTAAATCCTCTCCATTTTTAATCGTTTTTTTTGGGCTATGTCTTATTAGAGAAAAGATACCCAAGTATTAAAATCTGATTTTGGCTCTACTTATATTAATATCGGTTTATAGTTTCTAGTATCACACAAATATTCTCTCACCACGCCTTGCTGGATAAACTAAAGATATCAACTTTTAGATACATCTACGCTTTTCAAACATACAAACTAAAGCACGAACCCATTGTTTTGCCGAATCTCAAAAGGAAATAAGCAAGACACTCCTAACTTTATATTTTCTTCTAATTTTTAATGCATTTTCGTTTTGTGAATAACTGAATTTATCATCAAGCTATCTATTAAACTGCTTTTTTGCTGTAAAATTGTAAATAGTACATTTAATCATGAGAAATACATGTAAGAAATAAATAATAAATTAATTTGCTTAAAACATCATTATTACAATGTGAAAACTGAAGAAATATATGAACTAGAAACACGGCGCGTTATTACTAGTTGGTCCGACAACTACCGACACCAACATATGTGTGTTTCGGCAGTTTGGATTTGGTAATATATCATTCCAAATTTTCAATTGTTTTTCTTCTGATTTTTTAGTGGAGTGCTTTAGGTATTATTATTATATTCCTTTTATAGGAATATAATATACTTAAACATAAATTTTCGATTTTTTTTCTTAATTATAAGAATGTGTTGATTTTTAATTTAGAAAAAGTAAATATGTACATATTTGAATATGGCAACAAAAACATTATCCGCAATTAAAAGAAAAACTATATTTCGTCAAAGCAGTAGTTTGAATGGTCAATAAGTCAAATTAATTAACTGACAAACATGCGAGGCGGAGGTTTGACTTCTCCACATAGATGATGACTCAGCTTTTTCATTCCGCAGCTGTCGACTAATTGGACACGCTTCTTCATTTCCCATCCGCTAATCATCAATCAACACGTGTCATTTCTTTACGAATCAAACAGGTTTTACTTTGGAAACAAGTAAAGAACCTTAGAAATTTATGTTCAAGTTCATACTAGATATTAATGAATGTTAAAATTAGGAATTTATTAGGCCTTTAAGCCCATTATTTTGAAAGCTTCTCCTGTCTTTTTTTTTCTTTGAAACTTCTCTATATTTGTGAGACTATAAAGGTCAAAGTAAAAATTGTGGATGTTGACTTTTTTTTTTTTTGCTTCACAAACAAAAGAAACAAACTCCGGCTAATATAAAAATATAGGTGAATGAATAAAAATAATACTTAAGAAATATTGATAATTAATGAGAAGGATTTTCGTCTGGTAAGAAGATCTGAGAGACAAAGTCTTGAAAACGAGAAGAGTAAATCTTGGGATGGACGGCTGAGATTGTCTTAGAGCTGTGTTGAATAGACTTATAACAATGTTCAAGCCGTTTTCTCACACCATAATCTTGGAAAATATCTATTATCCCAATATACAATATCACATCGTACCATTCCTCTCCTCCTCTACTGTTCTTCTCCGCCACACTCCCTGATTCTCCTCTCGCTACCCGTCTTGCTTTTCCCGGTATCTTCATCCCAAAGTTAGTGCTTGAGCTGCAATAATGCTCATTTTCATATACTCCCCTGTTACTATTCTACTTAAGGATAAACTTGTAGTTACCTGTTTTCGAAGATGTTAGTGAGAGTTGTTTTGGAAACAATACTTCCTTTAGGAGAATCAGAAGCGTTGGTCTGTGCTGGACTCGGGTTTATACTTGCTACTGATTGTATATTCACTGAGCTCTCACTATCAACTGATTCTGTAAGAAATAAAATCTATGTTACTTATACCACAATGGGTATATGAACTGAAGGAAGGATTTATAATCACCTCTGCTGGGAGTGCATGAATACATTGTAGATGATCTATCTGGAGATGTATTACTGTCAGCAGAGCCTGTAAAAATTGACCGGAAAGTGTATTTATTATAATTTCATATATTGTTTTCTTGATGAATTACAGTAATAAGCAAGAGTTTTGCCTCGTGATATGAAGCTGTCGTATACTGGGCTTAATTCATCAACGGAACCTGTAGGGTGGATTTAGCATAACAAGTTCATTATATCTGACAATAAGAATAGAGAGGCGAGATGGTAAAGTAAGTCAACCTTGACAAGAGCCTTTGACTTGTAAACCAAGCATTAAGCTATAATCCATTATGCCTTCATCTTCCAAGAGTTGACAATCTAGTTTTGTTTGCCTGAGAGATGGCAAAAATCCGCTGAGCAAAGATGTGACGAGAATGAAGAATAGAAACAGAGAAAAACTAACTTGATGATGCGGTGTCTGGCCAAGGAATCAACGTAGAAACAAAAATCAAGGTCAATATCCTTCAAAATGGTTTTATCTCTCACTTTGATCTTCTTGGTAGTACGACCTTGTGATGAACCCTTTAAATCATAGACTTTGTTCATAAAAACATCGGAAAGAAGTATGTTTGACATGACGACAAAATATGTCTGATCCCCAAACAAGAAAGATAAGTTAAAGACAAATCATAAGAAGAGAATAATAAAAGGGTAGGTAAGGTGTTTATTAATAACCTTAACACCACCAATAGGCTTGACAGAATGAACTCCATAATTCTTGGACAACAACGTAGACCTGTATTTATGAATATGACGCAAGTAACCAGGCAACATCTCTAGTATCACCTATATATATATATTAAACATAAATGAGATCACAAAGCAATGGCAAGAAATGAGATAATTGGTAAAAAAAAAGTACCTTGATTTCGGATTTACGAAGAATCTTAATGATAAAACGGTCATCTTTGGAGAGAAGAAACATGTTACCAACTTTGGCACAAGGAATTTTCTTTAAAGTCTCATCATTACATATAGAGTTGATGTATTCATCAGGATTTATATCCTCAAGTTGTTGTATAAGTCTGAATAATCGTTAGAAGATTACCAAAAGGAGAAAGAGAGGAGAGAGATAGAGATAAAGAAGGAACCTGAAACCAAAAGGAGAATAATCCTTCCATTCAAAATCAGTAATGGTACCAGGTGGAAGATGTTTAATGTGCTTTGAAGAGTATCGAATTCGATTTTTCTCAGTAGCTTTCACCTCCTTAACTGTTATCTCCCTTGTACACATTTCCTCTCTTTTCAACTTCCACCCACAAATCAATCCCTCATCTTTCCTTCCTTCCTCTTTCCCTCCCCCCTATTTCCAAATTTTCTCAATATTTGTCATTCAAACCCTACATCTCTATTTCCAATACATATATACAAAACCCTAAATTTAATTGGCCCAACCCAGAACAATTCGTAAATCGCGACAATACAATAGATCAATATCGACGCAAATGATCTAATTCATATACATCCAGTTGAGAAAAACACAAAAAATTTAAAAAAAAAAAAGCAAGAGATTGTTGTTACCTGTTTCAGGAGTTTTAGGGGTAAACAAGAGAGAAGAGAGGAAGAAGAAGACTGCGTTTGGTTTAGAAAGATGATTTTGTTTTTTTTTTCTATTGAGATGGAATCAATGGTTTTGCCAAATTTGGCCGCTGAAGTTTGCCACTCGATCAATCCAACACATTTTCCTCTCTTGCAAAACCTAACTAAAACAATTCCCGCGTTCTGTTTCTTATATTTTTAGTTGATTCATTTTCATACTTTACGGCCCATCAACGGCCCAACCTTAGCTATTACATAACTTACCCAAGTTCTGGACCGTCGATGTCATATGATACCAATACATAAAAAAAACAATGTATTTCTTATAGTGGATAGAAATTAATATATTTTACATAATTCTATGTCATAAGTTTCTCTTATATGTTACAAGAAAAAGAGTTTAGTTTTTAAATTCCTTATCAGTATTGGGTAATTTTGTAAATTTTATTTCAAACAAATGTTGGATTGTCTCTTGTCTGGAATTATACAGTTATGTTTTTGTCAGAATAACAAATGCAGATAAACAATTAGAGGATTTCAAAGATACGAGCCTCGTCGAGCTGTATACTATTTATTATACATGGTGATCACCATCACCATCTTTTCATTTTAACTAACGACTCGGTCCTTTTATTTTATCAAGAAAAAACTAACGACGAATCCATATAAAATTATAAATGCCGTTGCAAACACACGTATGCAAAGCACAAGAAAAGCAATCTGGAATGTTAAGCAGTTTGCATTCCATAAAGCCAAACGACACGCAAGTTGGAGTGATAACTTTTTCTAACTTCTCATGAAAAACAAAAAAATCTATTTCAAAAAATATAGTTTCTTAGTTAGGGTTAAATATGGAGAAAAAGCAGCCAACCAAAAGAAATTGCATGTATTTTATCATTTGACTGGTCGAATATTAATTTAAATCCAGATTTATTCAAAAGCAATATCAAAACGACGAGTAGCGTCGAACTCAACCACATTTGTTTTGGACGCTACAATGCGCGTTTGTTTGTTACAAACCAATTTTAAGTAATTATAACAAATTAAAACTTGCCAAATATAATAATTCTTGCAACTACTAACTTATCTTCCGGTACAAATCTCTTAATTCTTGACTGTAATTAATATTTACTCTATAGGATTTGTGACGACGGTAATAATAATTCATAGCTCTGGGTAAAAAATTTGAAGAAGGTGTGAAATGGAGCAATTTCTAGAAATAGGAGAGGTATTAGGAAGCATAAGAGCGTTAATGGTGTTCAAGCACGACATTCAGATCAATCAGCGTCAATGCACTCTCTTACTCGACCTCTACTCCGCTGCCTACGATTCCATTTCTGAATCTATGAGATCCAATCTACGTTTTAAAGAGAAGAACACTAAATGGAAGATTCTTGAACAGCCCTTGAGAGAACTGCTATGGGTTATTAGAGAAGGAGAGGCTTATGTTAGAATGTCTCTAGAACCTAAGTTTGGTTTTTGGGCTAAGGCTATTGTGTTACACTGCAATAGAGATTGTACAGAGCTTCATATACATAACTTGCTTTCTTGTGTACCAATCATTGTAGAGGCTATTGAGATTGCTGGTGAGGCTTCAGGGTGGGATGAAGAAGAGATGATGAAGAAGAAACTCGTTCATTCTAACAAGTATATGAAACAATGGAATGACTCTCACATGTTTACCTGGAAGTTCGGAAGAGAATATTTGGTTACCGCTGATTTCTGCAACCGTTTCGAGAGTGCTTGGACAGAGGACCGTTGGATTTTAATAAAGGAGCTTCATGAGAAAACACGGCCAGGTTCGAGCAAACATGATCGAAAGATGGCTGATTTCCTTTTGAAGAATTTGGTAAACGAAAACGAGAGTCCAAAACTGTTTCCATCTTCTCTTCTGGTTACCACCAAAGATTATCAAGTCAAAAGAAGATTAGGGAATGGAAGTCAGTATAAAGAGATTACCTGGTTAGGTGAGAACTTTGTGCTAAGGCATTTCTTTGGGGATATTGATGCTTTGCTTCCTCAAATTACTCCATTGCTCTCTCTTTCACACCCAAACATTGTATATTACCTATGTGGATTCACAGATGAGGAGAAGAAAGAGTGTTTCTTGGTCATGGAACTGATGAGTAAAACACTAGGTACACACATCAAAGAGGTATGTGGTCCGAGGAAGAAGAACACACTCTCTCTCCCAGTCGCTGTTGATCTGATGCTTCAGATATCTTTGGGTATGGAATATCTTCATTCGAAGAGAATATACCACGGAGATTTGAATCCATCTAACATTCTTGTCAAACCAAGAAAAGATGGGTATCTACATGGGAAGATTTTTGGGTTCGGGTTGAATTCTGTGAAAGGGTTTTCTGGTAAAAGTAAGAATGAGAATTTGTCATTCATATGGTATTCACCAGAAGTTCTAGAGGAACAAGAACAGAGTGGAACAGCAGGAAGCCTCAAGTATAGTGATAAATCTGATGTGTATAGCTTCGGGATGGTTTGCTTTGAGCTTTTAACAGGTAAAGTACCCTTTGAAGATAGCCATCTACAAGGAGATAAGATGAGTAGAAACATAAGGGCTGGGGAGAGACCACTTTTTCCATTTCATTCACCTAAATTCATAACAAACCTCACAAGAAAATGTTGGCATGCTGATCCAAATCAGCGTCCAACTTTCTCATCGATAAGTAGAATACTAAGGTACATCAAACGGTTTATAGCTTTGAACCCGGAATGTCACAGAGGTGGCCAACAAGACACGCCTATTGTTCCTGCTGTGGATTACTGTGATATAGAGACTAAGCTATTGCAGAAGCTTTCATGGGAATGTACAGAGTTAACTCAAGTTTCACAGGTTCCATTTCAAATGTTTGCCTATAGGGTAGTGGAACGAGCAAAAACATATAAGAAAAACAATATATGCGACACATCAGAATCGGGTAGTGAATGGGCTTCGTGTAGCGAGGATGAAGGATCAGACGAGCAGATCTTTTCTGAAAAGAGCTTCATGACTATAGATATGATGAGCAAGAAGCATGTTTCTAGTTTTACCAAAAGAGCTCCACGACTCAAACCAATTCAAAAACCAGGTGATCATCAACAAGACGATCAAGTTTGTTCTATGCTTCGTACTAAGGAATTTATTTTCGTTTGTTTTTGTTCAGGAGGACGATCAAGGCATCCACCACTAAGCCCTTCTGGGCAAAACATGAGAGGAAACTCAGAGCCTCAATTGATATTGAAAAGCCCAAAGATGCGAAGATCACACTCTGGTCATGTCTCTGACTCTGAGCTTTCCTAGTCAAACAAACAAACAAAAGGTTATGTCTTTGAAGGATGCATAAAAGGATGTGTTATATACTGATGACTTGTTGAAATTGAAGGTTTAGTTTGATGATGTGAAAAAAAAATGTCATGTATTAAAATACGTTATAGCTATACAATTTGTCATTGTCATTGTCACCGTATATATAAAATAATTCCAACAGCTATACCACATTTATAAAGTGTTGAGATGATAAGAGTAACAAAGTATTTGAATTTATGTTAGATCAACTTATTAGTTTAAGCATTGATTTATTAAACGTAATAAACAAATAGATAAATATGTGAGCTTTTAGGATACCACAAGTGATGAGCACGTCTTGGAATAGTGTAATTGCATTACTTGTAACTTTAAAATATGACAAGACCATATAAAATTTGTAAAATTTTGTAACTAGAGTAAATCGAATGGATCCAACCTTAACTTTTTTTTTTTTTTGTAAAATTTTGATTAATATCTATATATATACACTCTTTGATTTTGGCATAAGAGTTCAAATATTTTTTGGTGGTCACGTTGTCTGTTGGTCAACTTGACCGGGCAAGAGCAAGAGTAAGAGTTTTCAGTTGAAAGTGTATTATTGATTATTTAAATCCCTCTGAAAAAATCAAAAACACTGATTTAAAATGTATAAAAAAATGGCTGCGTGAAAGAAAATAAAAGATGGTTTGTTAATGAGATGATTTTCAACGGAGAAGAAATAGCTAAAAACTTCAATCTCATTCCACCGGAATCTCATATCTAATCATTCACCGGAAACGCTCTTCATCGAGGTACGTTTTGATTTTGGATGCTGATTGTCAAATCATGGAAACTAACTAAGATGGTGTCTCCTTTACAATGCCTGATTCGATTATATTATAAATAAATTCGTCCGGTTATTTCAGTTGAACAAGCAAAACCCTAGAAGATAGTCTTCATCTTCTGATGAGGACAAGCGGTGGTGACGTGTACGGAGCAGATCGTGATAAGGAGGAGAGAAATTCAAGACCTGGCTCTCAGAGATCCGTCAATAGCTCGATTAAAAATGAAGAAGAAGAAGAAGAAGACATTGCTTCTTCTATAAAGAACACCAACAACCCTATTCAGTACACTGATCAACAACAAGCTGAGCTTTTTAGAAAGCTTGATTCCATCAAAGGTCATATTCTCCGTGGTGGTAATACTGATGTTCCAATGGGTTTCCATGGTCATGTACCTTCTTATTATAATCCATATCCTTATGGAATGTATCCTTCTACCAGTAATGTTCCACCTTATGGCTTTCCAATGCATTCAAAACCTCAAAATTGGTATCCTCGCCCTGTTCATTACCCTCCTCCTCCTCCTTTTTCTCAAGGCCAGTTTGTAGACATTGGTCCTGATATACTTGATCCACAGTTACATGATCCTAGATTCTTTTCTGTTAAACCCACTGATGTCTCTAATAGCCCTGTTAAGCAAAATGTTGAAAACATTGGACCTTTTCATGGTCATCATCACACGAGATGGCCTAGTGACATTGATTCTGAAATGGCTTCTCCTGGTTTTGTTCAAAAACCTGTGTCTGTTACTGATTCACGTCGTTGCCATCCTCTAGCAGGTGGAGCACCTTTTATAGCGTGTTACAATTGCTTTGAGCTGCTCTATTTGCCTAAGAAGAAGCTTCTTGCTCAACTAAAGTTGCAATGTGGTGCTTGTTCTGAGGTTTTCAGTTTCACAATTGTTGATAAGAAGCTTGTTTTCTCCTCTTCTAACTGGGTTTCTCCAGAGGTTGAAGATAAAAGCACAACAACCGCAGTGGTAGATGATTCTCCACTTGAGGACGCTGAACCAAGAAAACGCCGGGAAACCAAAGTTGTTCTGGCTGTATCGCCTAGTGAACACTCAGATGATGAAGAAAGATCAAGCATCTCTAGTGAACCTCAAAAACAGGTGGTCAAGTCTGTTCGCCGCAGAGCCAAAGACGCTAAAGTTCTTCCTCCTCCCCCTCCTGAAAAGTCGAATCTTCTTGAGCTCTTTGAGTATTCTAATGTTAACCGAGCTGCTTTAACTTATGGGATGACACAGTTGGGATACAATAAGCAAGAATCAATAGATACTGAGACAGATGTTTCTTATAATGGATACTACGATAACACTGAGGTGTCTGAAGATTCAAGGATCTCAAAAAGCAGCATACCAAGAAACCGAAAGGAGAGTAGTGAATACAGTTTCTCAGAGATGACAAATAAGATAATGTCTAACGAGGAGGAGCAGTTAGAGGTATGGGTGAATGGGCATCTAATACCCGAAGATAAGGTTATCAGCGCAGAGAAACAAGCTGGACCAGTTCAAGCTGGCAAGTACTGGTATGTTGTTGATATTTGGTTACATAGTTTTGATAGAATTAAGTTGAAGAATTGTTAATCTGATCAGGTATGATTACCGTGCTGGTTTCTGGGGAGTGATGGGACATCCATGTCTGGGTATAATACCAGTAAGAACTTTTCACAATTTATATGTTTTAACTTGATCTGTTTATTGAATCTTGAATGTATATTGATGAAGATGTTGGTGGTTAATGCAGCCATTTATCGAAGAATTTAGTCGTCCAATGCCAGATAACTGTGCTGCAGGAAACACGAGTGTATTTGTGAACGGAAGAGAGCTAAACGAGAGAGATTTGGAGTTACTTGCAAGTAGATCTCTTCCTAGAGGCAAGAACCGTTCTTACATAGTTGATATATCAGGAAGAGTTCTTGATGGAGACTCTGGTGAAGAACTTAAGAGTCTTGGCAAATTAGCTCCAACGTAAGCACCATTAACCTAATTGTACATGTTATTTGATTATTACTACATTTTATATATTAAATTAAAAAAAAATGAAACAGGGTTGAGAAAGTTAAGCATGGATTTGGGATGAGAGTTCCAAGATCATTAGTCTCATAAAGCTTGATTAAGCAACTGGTTCCAATCTTTGATTTAAATGTAAATTGTGCTTGTGACCTCAAATCTTGTTTTTTCTTTTTTTTTTTTTTCCAATTTTCTTTTGGGTTTTAAAGATAACAACAACCATATGTTTTTGTGATCTGGTTTGTGTAAATTGATCTTTTTTTTGTGTGGATCTTATGGGAAGTGAAATAATATTTGTGACCCAAATAAAAAAAACAAAAGATAATAGATGTTGCCAGGCTGTACAAGTCTGTCTGTCAAATCTCAAGGAAGAAGTAAGATGGAGGACCATTAACACAAGTGACATCTATTTTTGTTGTGTCTTGTAATATCCTCCTGCACATCTGTCTTAATTTAATATTACCCAACGAAAAAAGAATCAAACAGAACTAATAATTCACTAATGGTCTATTTATTTTTCTTCTACAAGTTTTTTACAGCCTCATTTAATTCATGATGATTAATAAAAGTATTTTTGGATGAAAAAACCTTATAATAATACATCAATGGTAACAAGTTTCAATTTATTATAATCTTTCAAATTCTTTTTTTTTAAAACGTACTTATTTGTATAATTAATGTTATCATTATTTGCATATCAATGGCTTAACAATTTTCAAAGAGACAAATGATTGGCTTTGCAGTTGTAAGTAATTGTTTTTGTCTTTAAAACCCCAAAAATAATAAGGATGCTTCATCATTACTTTTTCTAAATCTCTCCAGCATCTCCAAATCTCACTACCATTCCTCAAGGCTAATAATAAAGAAGAATGTTTGTAAATATGAATTCAGGAATATTAATCGCATTGAGCAAAAGCAAATAAACTGGTTTCAATGGAGAGAATAAGAATATTGGCAAAGAAGATGAAGATTGAAGGAAACTCATTTGGTACCTCTCACCAACTAAATCAAATATTCCTCAAATTGGTTGCTTTCTTTCTTCTCATCGGTCTCAGTTACCGTCTTTTCATTACTGATTCCAACGTTCGAACATCTCTACCTGCGGCCATTACTCAACCTCCAGTCTCCGTTGATTCTCCAGTCAACATCACAACCATTGCTTCACAAAATGGTAGGAATCACAGATTCTTAGTATTTCATCAAATCACAACTGATTTTATTTCAAAAAAAATTGTAGTTTCGAGCAAATGTGATATCTTTAATGGGAATTGGGTAGTAGACCAATCAAGTCATCCAGTCTACAACAATATCACTTGCCTTCATATCCAAGATCACCAGAATTGCTTAAAAAATGGACGGCCAGATGTGAATTATCTTCAATGGAGATGGAAACCTCATCATTGTGATCTTCCCAGGTTTAATCCTAAGCAATTCCTTGACAAAATGAGAAACAAATGGTTGGCTTTCATTGGTGATTCTATCTCTCGTAACCATGTTCAATCCCTCATCTGCATTCTTTCTCAGGTTTTTTTATATCTATCTTTATCTTTCTAACTCTTATATCCAACATCTCATTTCCAATTTGGTTTAATATTGCAGGTTGAAGATGAAGAATTAGATGAAATCTACCATGACAAGGAATACAGATCAAAGATTTGGAGATTCCCTTTTCATAATTTTACACTCTCAGTGATTTGGTCTCCTTTTCTTGTTAAAGCTGATACCTTTGACAACATTAATGGAGACATTCAACTCCACCTCGACAAACTTGATCAAATTTGGACAGAGCAATACATCAATTTTGACTATGTTGTCATCTCCGGTGGAAAATGGTTTCTCAAAACATCAATCTTCCATGAAAACAACACTGTTACCGGATGTCATTATTGCCAAGGGAAGAACAATCTTACTGAACTCGGCTATCTATATTCATACCAAAAAGCTCTCCGTTTGGTTTTTAACTTTGTAGCTCAACCAAACCATAAAGCTCAGGTTCTGTTCAGAACAACTACACCTGATCATTTTGAGAATGGAGACTGGAACACTGGTGGTTTTTGTAACAGAACCATGCCCTTTAACGAAACTGAAGTAGAGATCAAGAACGTGGATGCATCGATGCGTGATATAGAGCTTCAAGAGTTCCAAAACATTACACAACACGCTTCCATTACAAACATTAGATTACTTGACACAACGTCAATGTCGCTTCTCCGACCAGATGGACATCCCGGACCCTACCGTTATCCAAATCCTTTCGCTGGGATGAAGAGCAATCAGAACCATACTCACATTCAGATTCAGAACGATTGTCTTCACTGGTGCTTACCCGGTCCGATTGATTCATGGAATGATCTAATGTTCGAGGTGATGCTTAACCGACAACAGTACAGCTGATAAAAAGACGATAATGGCCCTGACTTCACGTGCTATTTTTATTTTCTTTGTAATTAGTTTGTTTGCTTTTAAATTATTATTAGCCAGCGCTTTAAATTTGTCAAAAAAAGAAAAAGAAAATGAAAGATCGTCTTTATTGGGCCTACATTGGGTCCAAATACAGGCACGTGTCGTTTCTTATGTGTGGTCTTGGGACACAGACCCATTAATTTTCTATATGTTCAGCAAACTTTGAAAAATATATCTATAGTGAAAAATATACTGAACTACATATGATTTGTTTGTTTGCTTCCAAAATCCCATTAATTACTGGGCCTATTATGAGTCCAACTACACCACGTGTCGTTTTTATATAAACAGAACGCCGTGTCTGTTTTTATTACTTCCTCATCCGTCGTTATCTTGGGGATTCTGTACCTGTGGAGTCCAAATCAACGCGATTCGTTGGCAGTTTTGGAACCATTGGCCAGGAGGAACACAAACGAACCTACTACAAATGTCATTTATTCAGATGTTGAAGTTGCATAATTTACATATCTATATTTTTTATTCAAATTAATTATGTTGTTTGTAAAATTTTAAATAGAGGAAAGATGTGTGTAACGTGTCAGAACTATGACCGAGAAACCCAAATAGTCCACACAAAATCTATCGAACATGGCCTGTCTATAAAGCCACTGATAGTCCACGAACGAATTATTTTAAAATAATTTGAATTTCTTACTCTTGCATTTGATGGCGGAAGCAAACACTGCACATATAGCAATTATGCCGAGTCCCGGTATGGGTCACCTCATCCCACTCATTGGGTTAGCAAAGCAACTCGTTGATAACCACTGTTTCAACGTCACATTCATCATTTCCGGTGAATCATCGCCGTCTGAGGCCCAAAGATCCGTTCTCAACTCTCTCCCTTCATCCATATCCTCCGTATACCTTCCTCCAGTCGATTTATCCGATGTTCCCTCGACTGCACGAGTCGAAACTCGGATCTCGCTCACCTTGGCTCGTTCCAACCCGGCGCTCCGGGAGCTTTTCATCTCGTTATCAGAGAAGAAACGCTTGCCGGCGGTTCTCGTCGTTGATTTATTTGGTATGGATGCATTCGACGTGGCAGTTGAGTTTCACGTATCACCGTACATTTTCTTTCCATCAAATGCCATGGCCTTGTCGTTTTTGCTTCACATGCCCAAACTAGATGAAACAGTGTCGTGTGAGTACAAGGAATTAACCGAACCGATTAAAATCCCTGGTTGTGTCCCGGTTCCCGGTAAAGATTTATTTGATCCGGTTCAAGACAGAAGCGACGACGCATACAAATGGATACTCCATTTGGCCAAGAGGTATACAGAAGCTAAAGGGATACTCTTGAATTCCTTCATTGATTTAGAGCCAAATGCTATAAAGGCTTTACAAGAGCCGGGTCTTAATATACCACCGGTTTACCCAATTGGACCATTGGTTAACACAGGTTCATCTGACGCTAACCGATACGAATGTTTAGATTGGTTAGACAAACAACCACTAGGCTCGGTTTTATATGTATCATTTGGTAGCGGTGGAACGCTCACGTGTGAGCAATTGAATGAGCTGGCTTTAGGTCTAGCAGATAGTGGGAAACGGTTTATTTGGGTCATAAGAAGTCCGAGTGGAATAGCTAGTTCATCGTTTTTTAACCAGGATGGACAAACAGATCCATTCTCATATTTACCAAATGGATTCTTAGATAAAACCAAAGAAACAGGTAAAGTCGTTAGGTCATGGGCACCACAAGTTCAAATATTGAGTCATCGATCAATAGGTGGATTTTTAACACACTGTGGATGGAACTCAACACTAGAGAGCATTGTAAATGGTGTACCGCTCATAGCATGGCCTTTATATGCGGAACAAAAGATGAATGCATTGCTACTTGTGGAAGACGTTGGCGTGGCTCTAAGAGCTAAAGCGGGTGAAGATGGAATCGTAAAAAGGGAAGAAGTGGCGAGAGTGGTGAATGAATTGATGGAAGGAGAACAAGGGAAAGCAGTAAAGAATAAAATGAAAGAGTTGAAAGAAAGTGATGATGTATCTTCTACAAAGTCACTTACTCAAGTTTCTTTCAAGTGGATAGCCTACCAACGACACATCGACCAAGAAACAACCCATTAAAATACATCAACCATCACTATTCCTTGTATTATCTCTGAATCAACTGTCACATGAATTATATGCTTCAAGGTTCTATTTATTTACGTAAATAGGGTTTGTCGAAGCGGTAGCGAAAGAACTAGAGAGTTTTGCTCCAGTATGAATCATGATGATTAATGTTTGTTTAATATAACCAATAAAAGTTTTCCTCCAGTTTAATATAATCAACGAACTTGCATGTTATATGGACAGTGATGATTTTGTATTAACAAAAAGATTGTTAAATTAGATAAGATTTTAACTAGAAAGTAAAGGCTATTTTTAGATGAGTATTATTCGATAGTGTTTACTAATTGATGAGTATCATTTAAGATAGTTGGGATAAGCCTTTTAAGGTGTAGAGAAAGATACTGATTCGTGGTTGAAGTCCATATTAGAGCTAAGCGAGCTTTGACATTTTGATCTTGCAAATAAATGTGGAATACAGTTTAGCTAAAAAAAACTTGTCTTTTGGGAATGTGTAATTGATTAATGAAGTGGAAAAAAATTAGACCTAATTAAAAAAAGAGAAATAATGTGGATGAACAATGAAGAAGAATAGTTGTTTTTGACACATTTAGTATTAAGTAGAAAAGATGTAGTAGCACTACAAATTTAAAGAGAAGGAGGCTGATTTCAATGGGCTTTATTATTAATGGGCTCAGTTGATAATAAAGCCCATAGTTACTTAAGTATCAGGTGAGAGGAAGACTAGTTCAATTTTGGTGTATTGTATATAAACTAAGTAGATATCAAATCGGATGTTGGGGGAGGAAAAAATAGAAAAGAAACTAATAATAGTGGGAAGATGTCCCAAAATGTAAGCTGAGCCACAAACAATATCTCTCTATCTCTATGATGAAAATGAAATCAATCTTCATTTCTGGATTGTACCAATGTCTTTCTCGGATTCAGAGACATCCGGCTCTCATGGAGGAGAGTACAAGTTCTTTCGTCAGATCAGCCGCGATCGTAATCTCTTTTTTCCCTGCTTCTCATTTTGTTTCTATATAATATCGAGTTTTTGGTGTGATTGCAGGATTGTTACACGAGATGCTTGGATCTACCAGAACCGGGGATTCTAAAGCTTGGAAGGTCTCTCCTTCGTCTTCTTTTTATTTATTTATTCATTCATGTTTATTCTGGTGGAATTATATATGATAAAATTTGCGTAGATATTAATAATGGATAGAGTAACGGTCAAAGTAATGTCAAAATCTTGCAAGATGGCTGATATCACTGATCAAGGCATTTCCTGTAATTTATCACTCCCTGCATCCTTGTTTACTATTATTATTAGTATTTCATGTAATTGACGACCATCACTAATAATATTCAGTGGTAGAAGAACTATTTAAGAGAAGGGAACCAATGCCAGGCATGGACGCTATCTACTTTATGCAACCTTCCAAAGAGAAGTTACTATCCTTTTTCATTCTCTCTTTCTTTACATTCATTCATTGGACTGATACAACTTATCTGCTTGCAGCATTGTTATGTTTCTATCCGACATGTCTGGTAGGGAACCCTTGTACCGAAAGTAAGTAACTTTAACAACAAAACCCTTTTTTCTTTTTCTTCTTCAATCTCATCTTCTTTCTCTTTTCTTCAGGGCTTTTATCTTTTTCAGTTCCACTATCCCCAAAGAATTGGTCAATCACATTAAAAGTGATTCTAGCGTTTTGCCCCGCATTGGTGCCTTAAGAGAGGTTTCTTTTTTTTTTTATATTTTTTGGTTATTCTCTTGTTCCTATATATCTTTACTCCTCTTCTTCTGCAGATGAACATGGAATATTTCCCCATTGATAATCAGGTTGCTTCTTCTTTTATTTTTCATGCAAACTTTTCCTTTCCCTGACTATTCTTACCTTTTACTTAGGGATTTCTAACTGATCATGAGCAAGCATTGGAAACCCTCTTTGCTGAAGATGCTCACAACTCCCCTCATTTTAATATTTGTTTGAATACGATGGCTACTAGAATTGCTACCGTTTTTGCTTCTTTGAAGGTACTTTATCTTCTCCATCATTCCCCTGATTTATACTTGCCAAGGATTTTTTTAATTATATTTTCTTCCTTAGGAACTACCATTTGTTCGCTATCGAGCCGCTAAGTCCACGGCTCCCCGAGACTTGGTTCCATCAAAGCTTGCTGCTGCTATTTGGGACTGTATCACAAAATATAAAGCCATTCCCAACTTCCCACAGACTGAAACATGTGAGCTGCTCATAGTGGATAGATCAGTGGATCAGGTTTTAAGACTCATCAACTATAGTTACTCCTTAGAGTCCATATCCATTATTTATCTCTGAGTCCAGGGTAACTGTAGATCGCTCCTATCATACACGAATGGACCTATGATGCTATGTGCCATGATTTGCTTGACATGGAGGGAAATAAGCATGTCATTGAGGTAATTCTGTTTTTTCTATCTACTCCTTGTGCGTTGACTTCACTTTTCTCTGCTTCCCTCTTCCTACTTTTTCTACCATATGCTAGGTTCCCAGTAAAACTGGTGGGCCTCCGGAGGAAAAGGAGATAGTGCTTGAAGATCATGATCCTGTGTGGCTTGAGCTTCGACACACACATATAGCAGATGTACAACTCAATTATGAACGAACATCTATCTTTTTCTGAGTAGCTCATCGTGTTGATGCCAATTTTTTTTTTTTTTGGTTTATAAATAGGCTAGCGAGCGTTTGCATGAGAAAATGACCAATTTTGCTTCTAAGAACAAAGCCGCACAAATGAGATCAAGGTCAGCGCTAAGAATTTATCTTTCTTTCTTAACAAAAGATCAAGGTCAATGCTCTGACCAAGTTTGATATCTTGAAGAAATTTAGTTTCTTGTGATCTGGTCGTTTGATGTGTATTGTTCCACACAGACTTGGTTGATATGTATAGTTAACATCATAGCCTAATGTGATGCAGGGACGGTAGCGAGTTGTCTACACGAGATCTGCAGAAGATAGTTCAGGCTTTGCCGCAATATGGGGAACAAGTTGACAAACTCTCCACTCATGTAGAGGTTTGTCTCAGCAATAAATTATATCAAATTTCAACACATGTGGTTGTTGCTAACAGTTTTTTTTTCTAAATCAAATTTAGCTAGCTGGAAAAATTAACAGAATAATCAGAGACACAGGACTTCGAGATCTAGGGCAGCTGGAACAAGATCTTGTTTTTGGAGACGCAGGTGCCAAAGACGTTATCAATTTTCTGAGAACAAATCAGGTGAAAGGGTTTGAAATACGACACGAAAATGCATTGATTTACTGTTGGACATGACACAAAGATTTTAATACAGGACACAAACCCGGAAAACAAACTACGGCTACTGATGATTTATGCAACTGTGTACCCGGAGAAGTTTGAAGGAGATAAGGGTGCAAAGCTAATGCAGGTAGCTTTTGGTGTGATAGAGAGACACTTTTGAAATCATGGAATAGCTTGTTAATAACGCATATACATATATATATATATATATATATATTGTCAGCTTGCTAAATTGTCACCTGTGGATATGAAAGTTATAAGCAACATGCAATTGATAGCTGGATCTCCAGAAAACAAGGCTAAATCTAGTAGTTTCTCCCTCAAATTTGACGCAGGAAAGGTAAAAAAAGAGTTCAGATTATTGATGAAAATTCAGCTGAGGAGAAAAAGAATCTGACAGTTAATGAATACTCTTTTGGCATAGACAAAACAAGCAAACAGGAAAGATCGATCAGGTGACGAAGAAACATGGCAACTGTTCCGGTTTTATCCCATGCTCGAGGTAGATGAATACATCTCTTATCACTTTAAAGATTCAATTTGAGATATATAACTTTGGTGTTGTTGTTGAAGGAGCTAATTGAGAAACTTGTGAAAGGCGATCTATCTAAAAGCGACTATCAATGTATGAACCAATCAAGTGATAAGGAGGAGAGTGAAGCAAGAACAGGATCAGTGAGGAAGAGTTCTGCTCCAACGGTTCCAGAGAGAAAAGCCACCCCTCATTCTATGAGATCAAGAAGAACTGCAACTTGGGCACGCCCTCATTCTTCTGACGATGGATATTCCAGGCACTCACTCTTAACCATTCTATTTTTTACCTATTGATTTCTTAATTTTTTTTAGAGGAGTTTGATTTGGTGTTCTAAGTGCATTATCTACTGCCTTCACACACAGTGACTCAGTGTTGAAAAGTGCTTCTACGGACTTTAGGAAGCTGGGGCAACGAATCTTTGTATTCATTATTGGTGGGGCAACTCGATCAGAGGTATACAAATCTGACATGTCACCTGAGTGAATGTTATGATTTTTTTAATCAAATCTTGTGAGCATAACTTTTTTGACAGCTCCGAGTTTGCCACAAGTTGACTACCAGTTTGAGGAGAGAAGTGGTGCTAGGTTCCACTAGTTTCGACGATCCCCCACAATACATCACGGTAACACATAAAACCTCGTAGCTCTTATAGGAGATAGATTGAAGTGGCTAAATACAAGAACCTCAAGTTCTTATTTATATATAGAATCTTAACTGTTTTTAAATGTTATGGCAGAAGCTGAAATTGCTGTCAGAGAAAGACATAACAGCGGCTCCTGCTCAGCCCTTCAAACCACAATACTGGTGAATTTGACACTTCTCAAAATGTTTTAGAAGAAGAAGAAGAAGAAAGAAGAAAAAAGTTGGTTTTGTTAACAAGCATACACTTGTTTTTTGTTCTTGCTTCTTCACTCACCTTTTGCTTCATTTCTTTATTTTCATATTGATAGTTTGGATCATATTCTATATGTGTAGTATTTATTGATGATTCTTCTGCTGTTAGTTTTGCAAGAAGGAAGCAGTCAGGATGGTCGTTAGCTTTAGAATAAGAAGAGGGTCTCTGGGAAAAAAAACCAAGTGTCCAAAGCATTGGTCTTTGGGAGTATAGAGAATAATCATGTAAATAACACCTAAAAACAAGAGAATTTTTTATGAAAATTACGAAAACAAACTTGGGCAATTACCATTTTCCCATACTCATACACTTTGACAAACACAATCTTTGCATTTTATTTGCATCAAATTCCAATTCCTCCGATGGCGCTGGCAGATTGAGATCTATCAAGTTCATAATTCCTCTTTTTCCATGAGCAGTGACGGAGGCGTGAGAGCTTTTGTGGCCTCCAAGGGCTTGACCAGATGAGAAGACCTTGGAACAGATTGGACATTCATGATGTTTATTCTTCTTCTTCTTCTTCATCATCATCATCTCATCTGACTCTTGATGATGGTCAACCTCATCTAATGATGCTCTCTTCTTCTTGTGGCTTGCTCTGTGTCCACCTAACGCCTGATACGACTTGAACACTTTCTCGCAAGTCTCACAATCAAACCACTTCTTCTTCTTCTTTTTCCATCCTCATCATCTTCCCACTTGTCTCTCGACAGCATCATGAGACTCAATGCCACGTCTTCTTCCGCTGTTGCACTGTCTGACACCGAGCTCACCTGTTCCTCAACACCAATCTTTATCATCGTCTCTTCTTCGTTGGATCCTTTATGGGTTGGTTTGTTGGACGATTCGGTTTCAATCGAAGATGACGCTGACTCATGATGACTCGGTAAAGGAATGTGAGACCTCATGTGACCTCCCAGTGCCCTTCCATTAACGAAGCTCTTCCAACATAACTTACACTTATATTTATACTTGTCTTCCATTTCCTCAGTTACCAAAACAGAGAAAGAGAGAGATACAAATAAAGGCAGTGAAGAAGAACTCTTCCACCAACACCTTAGTTAATATATGGAGAGCTGTTTACTCTCTTTTAATATCAAAAACGGCTAAAGTAAGCATATTAAGCAAAGTTAATATAATTCTCAGTTGTTTGGATTGAAATAATACTATACAATGTAACTGATAATTTCATACGTTGATGGTTGGTAAAGTTGTAAACAACAACGACCCCTTTCAAATTAGTAATTACACTATTCTAATCTCATGTCTGCTTTTGACTACTCTACAAATTTCTGCTAACATATATACATTACTGATTAAAGAATCATACCATACTACATGGATTCCTGATCATCAACTTCCTAAAGTCAAAAGTTCAATACTATATCTATATGAATCGTAAATGACCCTATATTCCCTTGACTAATCTTCATAACAGCTTAATAAATAATATGTTTTATCCGTTATATTTGAAAATTTACATACGTTTTTGATGTTATATCACTTTCTCTAAAACTAAAACTACCCCCAAAAGAAAACATTCCTTAGTTATCAATATATTATTTTCTTTTAATACCTATCTTGCTCTAGAGCAACTTATGCCTCTTTAAAATAGTAGCAGCAGATGACGTAAAGTGTATTCTTATAAAATCCATACAAGTCTATAAAATTAATGCACTTAATTTGTATAAAACGAATATATATGTGTGTGTATAAACGAATATATATTAGTAACTTAATAATTACTTTGGTCAGTCGTCAGGACTAGCAATCACCACTTGCGAGCTTTAACCATGAAGATGAAGTAGCATTGTTATTATTGCCACCACCATCTCTCTCGATCATCCCTACACTTATGACCCTAGGATCAACGGAATAATCTTGGCAAGCTAAGTTAAGATCGAGAGATGGCGGCTGTGGTCTACCAATAGAATGATGATGATGATCATGGATTGACGTCATACGAAGATAATTGGAAGGTGTTAACCAATGGCATCTCTTGTGGCCTCCCAAGGCCTGTCCAGAAGAGAAGACACGATGGCAGATGGTGCATTCGTGAGCGTTGGATCTTTTTCTTGAGGTATGAGCCGTTGATTCCTCATCTTCTTCATCGTCATTATCGTCTTCTTCGTATTCCTCTTCTTTGTCTTGAGAGGCAAAACAACCCTTTACCTTCTTATGGCTTGCCCTGTGTCCACCCAATGCCTGATGCGACGCAAAGACCTTCTTGCAAGCTTTGCATTGAAAAACCTGTGCACTTCTTTGCTTTTTGACGGTTTTACCCTTACCGTGTCCATGCTTATTGTTGTGTGCATTCCCAGAATTGGACAACAAGACAAGACAGTTGGCTAGCTCTTCGTCTTCGTTTGGAGACAAGTTAAGATGATGATGATGAGTGGATATGGATCTCTCTCTCTTCCAAGGACGCCGTGACATGTTGCCCTCATCGTGTTGTTCGCGACTGAACACGAAGAAATCAATGCATGATGAGTTCATGGCTCGATGTGAGAGTGCAAGTGTTTGAGAGAAGGTGAATTAAAAAGGAGAAAGCCCTTGTTTTTAGTGGAAGTAATGGGTCTTCTTGTTTATGTGCTTCCTAAGTATCGGAGTCCTTGCTTTCTTGACACGTGTTGCTATTTTTATTTTTTTGACTTTTTCCTAGTATATATATATTTATATGGTTTTATAATATAAAACAAGTCATGCTCATTTTTCATGTTTACAATAAGTTTATAAACCAAATAATGCTTCCTTTTAGGTGATGATGCTGCGGATGAGAAGGCCTTCGAATGTGATTCCAGGTCCGAATGCTAACCCAAGTCCCCACTCTTGTGCGTTATCACCTTTCTTCTTCAGCTCATCTCTCATATACTCCATCACATACAATATAGTGTTGCTGCTCACGTTCCCGTAATTCACCAACGCCCTTCTGCTGCTCTCCAGTTTCTCTCTCCCCAGTTTCAGTTTTGTCTCCAGACGGTTCAGAATCGCAGGTCCTCCTGGATGAACGGCCCAGAACATATCATTGAACTCCATCGACTCATCACCAGCTTTTCCCATCAGCTTCTTGCAAAACTCTTCTATGTTCTCCTCTATCTTCTGAGGAAGGTCTCTTCCTAGCTTGAAATTTATGCCTTCCTCCGACAACCTCCCATCAATCACATTCTGTGTCCCAGGCAAGAACTGCTGAACAGCATAGTGCAGCTCCATGAAAGGAGCTTCACACTCTCTCGGGTCTGCTCCGATGATCACTGCAGCTGCACCATCTCCAAACAGAGCAGCCCCGACTAGGTCATAAGGACGAGCTTTGTTTGGTGGTCGAAACCCAAGAATGGTGGTTTCAGAGGTTGTGAGCAGAACACGGCTTCCCGGGTTGTTTTCAGCAATGTCTTTTGCCACACGGAGACCAGTCACACCACCGTAGCATCCCAGGAAATACAGCATCACTCTGTTCACATCATTCCTCAGGCCTAACTTTGCTGAGAGGTAAAGGTCACCTCCGGGTAATCGGATCTCGCTTGAAGAAACGTAGACAATGTGAGTTATGTCTTCCACTGGCCTTCCCCATTCCTTGATGCAAACCAAACTGGCTTCGAATGCCATTTCCACAACCGCCTCGTTTGCAATTTCAAGTCTTTGCTTGATTGTTGTTGACCCCTCCGTTGTTAGCTCAGGGTATTTATCTAGTATCTCACGCGACAACACCGTGTAACGCGTCTTCACTGTTGTAGTTTTGCCTAAAGAACAACAGAAAACATTAGAAAACTTCAATATTTCATAAGCGAGCACAACATATATATATAAAGAAAGTGAAGCTTTACACAAGTGTTCCAGCTTCTCTTTGATAAAGACGTCATCACATTTGGTGTCGCGTAGAAATCCTTCCACTAATTTATCTTGAGGAACAACTTGGCTTGGGAAGGCTTTGCCAAGAGCAAGCACTGTTGCCTTGCCAGGATTTGCGAAACGCTTAGTGGGTATGCTGCCTAGCTTCTTCTCAACACCATTAAACCCAGAATTTGACATCTCTTTTTAAGCACAGAAGGATTATTAAGAAGAAAGATTGGGGATGCAGAATATAAGCAAAAGCAAAGGATTATAAAGGAAAGGCTGAAGGTTTTCTTGGGGAGAGTTTGGTGCTAAAGAGTGAGGATCATGGAAAGAGAGAACTGTTTTATTTTATTAGAATTTGGTGATTTCTTGGCCTGTGTTGGTTAGAAATGCAAAAAACACCACAAAACCATTTTTCCAGGGAAACTAAAAAAATAAGCATGATCTGCTTGGGTAATAGCTACTACCTTGAAGGTGAAAGTTAGGAACAATGAGTCCATAGAAAGACCTGTAACAGACAATGAATACTAACTAACTCAACAATTTTACCATTGACAATGGATAATTTTAGGCATAAAAGTGAAAAAGGAGCCTGTTTACCAGAAATCAGATGCTCTGTTTAACCTCCAGCACAAGAAGATTTAAGTGAAGTTCTCTCTAAGACATTTCTCAAAACCACATGGCTGCTAAGCTGTTGTTGGTGTTTTCCAAGTTCTGCCAATTCTTTGTACAAACTAAACGCTTCAGAGTGTCTCATATGCTTACAGAGTCCTTCTATGACTGTTTTGCATGTGCCGATATCTACCGTTTGACTTTTTTCCAGACAGAAAAGTACAAGTCTGTGAGCGTCAAGTAGTTTTCTATTCTCGCAGAGGAAATCAAGTAACTCTTCCATCTTAACCAAATACCCATTATCATAAAGCAACCTAACAACCAGAAATGCCTTCTCCTTCTGTCCACTGCTAAAAAGTAATCTGACAGCATGCGTTGAAAAATCAATGTTCTGTCTTATTTTTGTTTCCACCATTAGCCTTACCAAGCTGAAAGCCTCGTTAGCACATTTCCTTTTCACAAGTTCTGCAAGTACAGAATGGAAGGTGGTTGCAACCGGAAGATAAGAGCTCCTTAGCATCCTTTGTAGGGTATCGTGAGCAAGAACAGCTTCACCTATCTTCAATAGCCCATCAATCAATATCTCGTAGGTTTCAAGATCAGGCACATATTCCCGCCTGAGCATTAGAACCAACAGGTCGTATGCAGCCTTGAATTTACCTTCTCTGCAGTGACCCATGATCAAAGTCCTGTAAGAGGTTGGATCTTGCACTCCTCTTTTCATTAGCTGCCTAAAAGATTTATCAGCTTGTTTTGTTTTCCCATTCGCACATAAGTATTCAAACATTGGGTTATAAGCTGCAGCAAGCGGCTTGCATCCATCTTTGCCTAGCAATACTTCTTTCTCAAATAACTCATTGAACAATGTCTCAGCTCTATCAAATTCTTTTCTTATGCACAAAGTGCGAATCAAAACACTAAATGAAGCTGAATCAGGATGCAACTTCATATTGACCATTTCTTGGAACACCATCATCGCTGCATCCAGATGTCCAGCAACGCAGTGGGCATTGATCAAAATATTAAAAGTGCAGGCATCTGGAGCAAAGGTGGTAAACATATCCTTTCCACTCAAAATCTCTTTGATCTCATCATATTTGTGAGCCTCAGAGAGCCCCTTAATGAGAGTGTTGTAAGTGACAGCATTCGGTTTCAGGCCTCTACTGAGCAATTCATGAAACACAAGCAATGCTTCATCAACTTGCTGCTTCATACAATATCCTCGCACCAGAGTTGTGTAACTAACAATGTTGGGATGCACATGCGTTGCTTTCTGCATCATTCCATTCAAAACATTGTGAGCAATCCTGACCTTTCCGGCTCTACATAACCCATCCATGATGGTGTTATAGGTAATGACATCAGGATCGCAGGGATAGAGCTTCATTTCCTTGAAAACCCTAAAGGCTTCATCCACCATGGAATTCTTACAAAAACCCCTTATCAGTATATTAAAAGTGTATGAATCAGGGGTAACACCGTAAGTGCGACGCATTTCGTCGAACAACTCATGGGCCATACCAGTTCTGCCACGGTTAAGCAAAATCGACAGAAGACTGTTAAAGGTAACGACGGAAGGAGAGATGCCCATCTTCTTCATGGTCTCGAACAGCTTCACTGACTCCTGGAACAGCCCAGCATTTCCGTAGCTCCTAATCAAGCTATTGAAGTACCGATCCTCAAGCTTAACGCAGCCATTAGACCTTTTCTCGATGGAGAACAAAAAATTCCGAGCGATGTTGAGATTCCGAGCTCGACCTAGGAACTCTATCATGAGGAAAAAAGACTGTTCTTTGTGAGAAAAACCCTTGTTGGAAACCCAGTCAAAGAACCGAAGACCATCTCCAGGGTTCTTGATGAGACGGAGGATTTGAAGAACTGCCGTTCTGGAGATGGATTCAGATGGATAAAGAGACGAGAGTGAAGACTCGACTTCGTCTGACCACGGTTTAGAGTTCACAATACGCGCCATAGACCTTGCCAGTTTCGATTTGCTCGACCTTTCATTGCTAACTTTGGCTCCTATAGACTTGGCGGAGACAACCAAAGCACAGGCTTTTGGGACTGAAACCATTGCCGTAGAAACTTGCCGGCGAATTTAGCGAAGGGGGATATAACCAAACAGATAAATTCCTTTTTCAATCTCTAAAGCCCAATCAAATTACTAAATGGGCTACTTTTCCAGGTAACATGACCTAAGACTTTATATAAACGAACTATTTTGCATCAGTATCCTTATATAAATCTAAAATACTAAATGCACTATTTTTTTCCAGGTAACATGACTTAAGGCCCATATATAGAAAATTTTGCATCAGTATCCTTCATGGCCTTATATAAATCTAAATTACTAAATGGGCTATTTTTCCAGGTAATATGACTTAGGGCCTGTATATATACAATTTTGTATCAGTATCCTTCATGGCCTTATATAAATGGGCTATTTTGCATCAGTATCCTTCATGGACTATTTTGCCCTGGTAACCTTCATGATTTTATACAAATATAAATTACTAAATGGACTATTTATTCCTGGTAACATGACTCAAAGCCCATATATAATATAGACAATTTTGCATGAGTGTCTAACCATCAACCTCAGCTGTATGTGTAGTTTTCTTGTAATCTCCAAGTAACTTGGTGTCTATGGCAAGCCTTTTGAGACTCTGGTTCCCTCATCGCTATATCATGTACCACCCACGCCTTTTTGCTTTTCATTTCCTTTTTTTAATGCAGACACATCTTGTCATTCCCACCCGGGATTATCTCTTTGCTTCCTCTATCACTGATATTTGCCAAGCTGTTTATTCACTGTAAGTTTCATCATCTCTTTACTTTAAATCATCACTCATTTCCTCTGTTTCTTTTACCAAAATAATGCATCATGTGGCATGACTACTTATGTTCACTGTAAGGCTGGTCGGGGACGCAGCATAACCATTGTTCTATGTTACTATGTTGTTGTTGCCTAGCTATCATCTATTCTAATTGTTTGCTTTTAACAAGGATGTCGAAGGTACACCAAATTTGTCAATATGATGGAAAATCAAAGACATAACAAGTTGGAAAATCAACACAATCTTCTCTCCGTAAATGGAACCGACCATTTGCTTCCACTCTCGGTCTCTATCTTGTTACCGGATGCCTTCTCCTGCATGCCAAAGACATATGTGTGTGTTATGTATCATTTCACACTTGAACATGCTTTTTATCATAATAACTCATATTTAATGGCTCGTTACCTCTTTGCTCGGATATTATCTTCTTCGTAGTCCATCACTCCACTTGGTTCCCCAAACATCTCTTTATTCCCTCTCATGTCCACATCCCCCTGCCCATAATGTAAGTAAGACTAAATCGACTATCATCCTTCTCAATCACATTTCATACACATCAAACCATATGAACATTGTTCCATTTCATTCCACAATCATATAATAACCAAGCTGCATTCCAAAAACTTCACCAATGTCTATGATTGTTTTCTCTATTTTTTTTAACACTTCAAAATAATAAATGTTTACATCCAACATATAAGATTTCTTGTCACAACACCCCGGTACAATTGATTGATTCTCTCAATATTTAGTAACAAACTTTTTTTTTTTATCTATTCATAGTATTGGACTTGCTTGCAAAGCTCAAAGACTTTGAGAGGTTTCTTTAAGGAGGTCGTCTTCTCCCCCTTACATAAACCTAAACTATCAATAAGCCCACTATAATTCTCTCAAGATATACGACATAAAAGCAAACTAGACTCCAACTCATGTTTACAGGAATGTAACCAATTAGTTACATAGCATACTTAGTATGGTATAGCGAAGCCCTTCGGCCTACATGTCCATCAAATGTATTACTGACCTTCATGGACAGAGACTTCTTCACTTCTTCCACTCCTTCTTCTACTTCCTTGCGATGTTTTTTGTCCATCTCACTCATATTGTCCGCCCATTTAATCTTGTCTTGAATTGAAACAAGCAGATTTTCTGACGTGTTCAACCTGCATATCAATATACACTAACAAATCAACAGAAGAACAAAAAAAATCAAAAGTAATGCACAAAATCTCTCATGAAAACGGACATTTCATATTGAGGAAAATCATTAGCCATATAGTCTAACACGATGTATGAGCGTTTTTGATTAGAAATAGAAGGCAAAAAATCCTGGGATCAAAGGATATAAGAAAAATACCAGGTTGACAATGTGTGTAACATATTCCCTAGTTGCCCTGGCCTTGGATCCCTACCAGCTGCAAAAAGAACCTGCATGTTTGCAAGATGTATAGTGACGCTCATAAGTATAAAAACAAAGCACAATGGTTATACAGGAGAATGAGACACAAAACACACCTCAAAACATCTTTTCAATTGATCCAGTTTTCCTCTAACTATACCCTGGGAAACAGTACAAATATCAGCACCATGCATTGTCACAGTTAGTTATACGTGCAACCTAAATAAATAGAGAATTTACAGAGAAAGAAAAACGAAGGAGAATTGCTTAAGACCACTCACCGCGTACATGCATTCATTGATAAGAAAGTCTTCGAGTTCACGAACATTAGTAACATCTAACTCGGCCATGAGTGCATCATAGGATAACACCTGTTAAAGAAATTAACAAGCAGAGTGAGATATATGTGGAAGGGATGGGGGAACACATTGCGACAGCCAAACATGGGCGTCTTAAAAAGCTGAATAAAGAAAAGAAGAGTAATCAAAGAGGAACTGGAACAGAGTACATAACAGGTGGCGATCAGGAACCAAATTATTGTTGAAAAAGTAAAACTGGTGAGAGGCAGAGGCCAAGCAACAAAAGGAATATACCTTGTTTGACTCAGCAAGGGTAAGTAGAGTGAGCTGCTTTAGCTTGAGAATTTGGTCAGGAGCCAACTGTGGAATACGATTAGCATTGCCTAGAATTTGGATTAAGAAGAAAATGACATAATAAGAAAACGAGACAGGTTCATAAGGAGAAACTAATGGTTGACGTACATTTGTAGTCACTCCAGGTGCCATGAGCAAACAAGCGTAGTAAATCCAGGTACACAGAATTTGTGGTTCCTTGAAGCTACATCAATGCATGTTGAACAGCTTAAGAGACCAGTTACCAAAAACCTAATAAGTAACAACTGGTTTCTGTACAGCAAAAGCTAATCAACAAGCAGACACATTCATATACGTATATTCGAAAAACAAACCCAGCGTTCCTATATATATATATATATATATATGCGAATACAAAACCAGCGTTCCCATATTTAAGCAATTCACAAAACCAAAGCTCCTAAAGCAAACACTGAGAGAGGTATGTCAAAACCCTAGATCGTGGAGTTAGGTCTCACAAAAAGCAATCAAAAATCAAGATGTGCAAGAAGCAAATACTGGAGACAGTTTCGGGAGTACCTGGGCGACATTGGGTAGAGCCAAAATCTCGGAGAAGGCGAAAAGACAAGGATGCGATGTAGCTTCGATGATGATAGACACCAGAGCCTCGCCTTTGCAAGTAGAAGCTCGCTTCACGAGAAGATCAATAATCTCCGCCTGCTTCTGCTCGATATCCATCTTCTTCTTAATCACCAAATCAAATTCTCGATTCTCTTTCTTTAGGGTTTACTCGTCTCTCTCTGCTCCTTTTAACATTACTCAATTTGATGCCACGTGTCTATTTCTTCCTCTATTTAAAATTACGATTAAGTTAATAACACTATTATGGGCTATGATCCAAATTCATTTTTCTTCTTATTAATATATACATCTACCATAATTTTAATACAAACATAATAAATTTTAAATTTATATCCAAATATTAAATTATATTTAGTTAATCTTTAATTTTATTTATTTATATTTATAATTCTAAACTAACCAAATATATA